>CAKNYM010046381.1:1808-101826 GCA_932195095.1 Andricus curvator | reverse complement strand
TGGCACGTCTGAACCTCTCTCTGGTTACCCTGCGAAGCTCTTCGAGTCAATAAACAAAAAAAAGAAAAGAAAATCATGAATTGCATTTTTTATTCAAATTTATAATTCCCGCCAAGACAGGTGGCAGCGGCATGTGGATTAAGCTATTACCGACAGTGCATTTTCGCCTTTTTAAAACCTTAATCTCGATTTATCGAATCTTAATGGTGAAATTTGAGTGCTCCACAGATTTCGCCATTTTTTTGGACATCGTTTCAACAGCCTCAACCCAGTCAATGATGTACTTGTGCAGGATACAAAAAAGTGACGTTAATATAAAGATTAAATTAGAAGGCTACAAAATGTGTGATACTATCCTCAAATTTTCTTCTTCTACGATTCATTCGACCAAACTTTGAAATTACCCAGTGGGCACAAACGTTAAAGAACATCATTAGAACGGGTCAAAAACATCCTAAGTCAGTCCAAATAACGTTCCTTAAACATGCAATGTTCGAGAGACGTTTTAAGGACGTATTTGGAACATGAAACGTTTTCAGAACATTATTTGGTCTGACTTAGGACAGTTTTTGAAACGTTCAAATAACGTCTTTTAACTTGTACGTCCAAGAAACGTTTTTAGGACGTTCCAATTACGTTCTTAAATATCGTGCCCACTGGGTAATGTCACTTTTTTGTGTTTTGCACAAATACAGTATTGACTAGATTAATTTATTAACTACCATGAATTGAAAAAATTACGAAAAATATGTATACGTTGTGTTTGTTGATTAACTTGCTGAGGGGAAAAGAAAGCGCATGCTTTTGAAACAAGTAATAAGAGAAAATACCTAATTGAACACTATAGAAAAAGAAATATCGGGAATATAAAAAAATATAACAATACATAGATACGCTTTTTGCAAAAGTTATTATATTATTTATAATCAATAATGAGACTATTATTAAAGAAGTTTAAAATACGCAATACAATAATTGCCACATTCACTAAATAATTTCAAAGAAAGTAACTTTTCGAAAATACGTCAATACAATAGTCATAGATATTCCGTGCTTATGTATAACGCATTTTATGCAATAATTTTATACATATTCCTTTTGACTCCCTGTGGATACCGAAAAACTGTAAGCACATTTTACTTATTTTGAATACCAAAAAAATCGACCCGTTTCCAAAATTTAGAAAGCTATCTGATATAATCTTAGTCAAATCTTTCAATAAAATTACAGAATAAAAACAAGTTATCACAATGCCTAAAGAGGACTTTCCGCAATGCACACTAAACGATAATATGTGTTGAAAATACATGAAATCAACCCCTTACTAGAAGTTGTATAGCTATCTGATATCATTTTACTTTAAATACACAGTGCTTTCAGAAAACTAGTTTATGTACCAAATCACTGCAGCAATTTGTAATGAAAAGAACGGATAATCAATGCCAATTTAAAGGAATTATATGATTAAAAAAAAATAAATGAAAAGGTAAAACTGTCAATGATGTATGTGTAGTCAGTGAAATGTTTAATTTTTGAATGTAAACATTGACTTTTTGCATCACGTAAAATTTATTACATTTGCTTACGTCTTTATTGACAACAAACATTACAATACACGTGCAACTCTAATAACTACTACTGTAATATATTCAATTTATAGGCTCTCAGACAATGAAAAGCAAACTTGTACACATTATATTCGCGTAAATAACCAAATATACGATCATACAGGTGCCTGAAACAAAGATCATTTGGATAAATGTTGTTAGCATTTCATAAAACAGCCCAATTATCACTTTATGGCTGCTCGCAATTACATTGTGCAAATATGTTTTGTCCAATCATTTATTAATTATTTGTATTAATTGAACTTCGTACGCAGAAGAAATTTGTTTAATAAATTTTACGCGACTAAGTATTGTAATCCCAGGACATAAGGACCTCATGTTAAGTTTTCAAATCTTTTTAAACGTAAAATTTACGTTGTCTAGCATTTATAATTCATAGGAGATCATACAATACTCATAATTACTTAATTTAGAGTCGCGTTTCTCCTTAATGGACGTTTTGTGGTTACTTTTTGCATATATCTGTGAATTTGTGGCATGCCCTCTCAATGCGTGTATTGAATTAATCATGCTTTGTGTTTTTTTGCGTTCTCTACGATTACAAATCTGAGTTGATGCTTCGATTGACGGATTGATGAACAATTTTGGTTTGGTGCCGATTTATATGGATATTCTCGCTGGCGCTGCTTTTGGACTGTCTTTTTCCGGATCGAGGTGACACTTTTTCAACATTAAATACAATTTCGTGGAATGTGCTTTTTGCTTCTTGCTCCTATATGAAAATCCAAATCTGTGGAAGATGAGAGTTTAAATATTTCCCGAAACCTCACGGCTTTGTTTGGATAATCGATTGTACCAAGGTCGTTGGGACAAAAATTTATTTACATCATCACCCTTGGAGATCGAAAATACTCTCACCTTTGCAATACTAGACAATCACGTATTAACTTTTGCTTTGCGCATGGAATGTGTTTGGTTTAACACCGTAATTTTTTTGTTCTCTATATCTCGGTATTTTACTTTTTGGTTCCCACTGCTTAGCTGCTTACTGCTTACTTCTTTCATGGATTGCTTTATTACTTCAGAATTAATTTTCATTTTGTGAATTATTTCCTTCTTGCGACTATGCTTGCGTGACTTACGAATTTAAGTATGATTCCCGTCTCGCTTACAGATTCGCCATGATGGTTTCACAGACCAATTTACTGCTATCATAGGCATGTAGAATTGCCCGTTTCCTTTTGTGTTTTAGCTGATGAAGAAGGATGGGACAAGTATTTGATATGTTTAGTGTTTAATTTTGTTCGGGGCGGGATATTTCTGTATTTTGTATTTTCTGTGCTCGACCCAATTCCTCCTTTTTTAGGCTGGACGAGGCCCCCAACGTGACCATTGATCTACCTCTCGTACATATTCCAATAAGAGATCTAGAACCACCCCGCTTCAAGCAGCTGCTCAGAAGGAAAGCCGATTGGGCCTCGGAAACAATAGTTTGGGGGATACCGACGGGTTGAATCTTTGCCCAAACATGGATACGGTTACGAATGTCTAACGGATTCCCCCCCTTACCATTCTCGCTCTTTTTTGTACCTCTCTGCGAACGACAATTCTGGGGTGCCGGGAAGTTGCGTTTCTTTGACCCTGATGATGACAACGCCCGGAAGATTGAAGAGGGCATGAATATGGAATATGATCATATATTGTAGACTGAACCTAATGACACCTTGGTCTTGTACCCAGAAAATACCTCCACTCCCTACTTTTTCTTTTTGGAGTGGGGTATTCAGGGTAGAAAAAGTGGGTAAATATGATCCTCTCGTCCTTGCGGATAAAATTAGGTCTGTCATTCCAGGACCAAGACAGATCTTCAGAAATGGCCAGAATCGGGTGAAAATATCTTGTAAAAATCTTGCTGATGCGAATACTCTTGTGGTCTCTCAGATGTTGAAGGACCAGTATTATATTTTGATCCCCCTCCCCTCACTTATTTATAAAAAGGCGTTTATGAACGTAGTACCGGTGACGTGTTCAGCTCTTGACAATCGGAACAGAACCAGAGAGGAGGATAGCGAAATGATTTTGGCTATCGGATGTAGAACCAAGAAAGATCGTACTTTGGATGAGAGAGTGGAGTTTGTGTTTGCTTGTTCGAACATCTTGCGTCGCATCTTTCTTTCCTCTTTCGGGTACAATGTCACCCTGGTCATTCCCCCTCCTAATGGATTTTTTTCTTGCCAGCGGTACTGGCATGGATCGGATCAATGCAGACCATCTAGACCAACTTTTTGATTTTGTGCGGACTTCTATAAGACTGAATAATACCCCAACAAACTGACCCCTGCTCGTTGTGCCAACTGTGAGGGAGGCCATATGTCCTCCTCTCGACTCTGTGGTATCTACTTGTGTGAGTTTGAAGTAATGAAGTTCCGCTTTTGGAACGATTGCGAATTTGAGGAAGCTGAGGCTAGTTTGAATGAGGTCGGTTTTTGACATCCGGCTAGCCGTAGATCTCTTGGCCGCCCCCTCCACTCCCACTCTATTTCTCGCAGTTCCCCTTGGTTGTCGGATCAGGCTCCTGAGGCTCATGATCTCCTCCACCCGCGACGGGAATTCTTTGAGTCGGATGTGGACCCCCTGAGGGAGGCTGATTTCTCACTTCTGGAACTGTGTCTAGACAATGCAGAATTATCTGAATATCTTTTCTTTTCGCTCTGGGACGCGTGATTGACCCATTTCGACTTTTGTTTGGTCAAGTTTTTGCTCGTTTTGATCTTATCTTTCTCATTATTTTGGTCACACAAATTTTTTGAATTTCAGGTTGAGCGTAAGATTCGATTCCAACTACCAATCTAGTTTTCGAAGTATTTTGGATTCCTTGGAATCTTTGAAATCTTTTAAAATCCCTTAAATTTTGGGGAAATTTCTGAAAGATATGGTTATATCTTTGTAAAATGTTCTAAGCTATGTGCCATATTTTTGTCAAATCTATTTCGTATGATGCGTTTGGAATACTGGTATGATAACTGGAATGTTTGCGATATTTAGTGAAATTTTTGGAATTAATTGAAATCTCTGTGAAATCCTTTCTTTAATTGGCGTTATCTTTGAAATCTCTATAATGTCATTGATTTGTTAATTCACTGTTGTTCGAAGTATTTTGCTAAGATTTTTGTGGTCATTATTGATTTTTGTTGAAACTTTCAATTCTGTTTGAAGTATTACGGACATTTGTCAATGAAATAATAGAATCTGTTAAATCTTTAATTTTCTGTTATGTTAAAAATCTTGGCGAAATTATTGAAATGTTTGAACTATTTGGTTAAATCTTTGTTAAATTCTTATTCGTAAAATCTCTAAATTTTGTTTGGAATACATTCATCATAAATCTTAGTTAATTTTTTTTTCTGCAGGAAATGTTTCGGTTATGTGTGGAATCACTAAACTCTGCAAACTCTTTGAGATATTAGTGCAGAGGAGACTGGAGTCTTTGGTTGAGTGCAACAACTGGATCCCTGAATTCCAGTTTATTTTATTATGATGGGCTTTGGCAGAAATAAAAATACATTTGCTCTTGCATTGAACCCTAAGGCTACCTATACTTCTCGTCGGACGGAAGCAATCCGAGAGCTTGCGGTATGAGTGTTCCCCGGGAAGGCGTTCTCAGGTTTATCCTAAGTAACTTCTGTTGTGATAACAGCCCTCTTGCAAACAAATTTTTAGCTTTGGCCTCTGATGCCCGGTTTAAAAATTCCGAGTAAACCCAGATAATTGTGGATTAATATCTACATACGATTTTATGTGTGCCTTTGCGGAGGCTACGGATTTCTCTCTACGCCCAGCATATTTCGATGATGACTGACTTTATTGGCAGATTTTCCATTTCCTCAGTCGCTCTTTAATGCATTTATGGGTACTAACTTCCCTGGGGCAAAAGGTGTCTACCCAGATGAATCATTTGATTCGCCATTGGGGTTAGTGGGTGGCAGATTCTAATTTCCATCATGCGATCTTAGATTTTGAGTTGGTCTGCGAGAATAAACATCTATACTCACAGCGGAACTATATGCGCTTTTCTGCGCCGTTGAATATGTGATTGAATCAGGCATGAGAAATGAGTTTTTCTTCACGGATTCGCTTTTGGCTCTGCAATGGCTTCTCTGCCGATTCTCGCATCTGAATGGCCCTGTTCTGGTTTGGGTAGAGAGAAATAGTGTGGCGGCGGCTGAGAGAGAAGGAAATATGATCCGCTTTGTCTGGATTCCATCCCACATAGTAATTGTGGGAAATGAAGTTGCTGATGAGGTGGCAAAGCAGGCCTCTAGACTCTCTATTATCACTCCAAAGGGTCTTCCGATGCGCTACTTGTGAGACACCTGCCAGCGGTATTATAATTGTTGGGCTGCTCTGTGTTAGGCATATGGTAGGACGGACGGTTCTGGGCGGGATTACTTCGCGAAAGTGGATATCAAGACCCCAAGGCCCTGGTTTCGCGGTCCTAATCTTCCTAGGCGGTATATCAATCTGGTCACTCGATTGAGGAGGTCTCACATTTGCACGCAGTATCATTTCGCGAGGATGGGTTGGAATCTGCGCTGTGAATGTGGAAAGATGGTGAAGGATCTTGTCCACCTTCTTAATCAGTGTTCCTTTCTGGCTGCAGGGAGGGTCGTGTTGCACAGGTTTTTTGATCGGGTCAGCCCGGATCTCCTCCCTAGCCAGATGGACACAAGATACATTATTTTTAGTCCCTCGGAATTGTCCGTGATCGAACTGTTTCCACCATATTTAAATAAGAAAACTCTACTTTTGTAATTGTAGCTATGTCATGGCTTGCTGATTGAATAAAAAGTCAAAAACAAAGGAAGAAGAATACTTACTTAATTTAAATTTTAACAGAGGTATAATGAAACGTTAGCTACATAAGTGAAAAATTCAGCAAGTATGAGCATCCGCATAAAAAGGGCCATTTGACCGGTTTCAATTTGGGTGATATTAGCTTTTTTCAAAGTCAAGGTCATAATTATTATTACATTCTCATCAGAGAAGGTATTAGATTTTTGTAAAATTTGACAGCCCCTGTTTTTGTCAAATGTCCACGTTTTGATTCCCCCTGAACCTAAAACACAGGTTTTTACGCATGTGTCTGTATGTATGTATGTATGCATGTATGTATGCATGTATGTATGTATGTATGTATGTATGTATGTATGCATGTGTGTGCGTGTATGTATTAGGGGTGTTCAAAAAAAAGCAAATCCGAACCTCAACTTGCATCTTCGATTATTTTGTTCATTTTAGATTCAAAATAAACCTCCTGGAAGGAGAAATGAATTGGATAATTTTTAGAGGTCGCTCATCGTGAATTTGTCTGTTTTCAACCGAAAAATCAATTTTTTTCAAAAACAGTCAATTATAACGCAAAATTGTAGAGAATATAAAAGATGCATCTCATTAAAATGAGTATTTTTTGTATATAAGTTTTATTGAAATTATGCATAGTTAAGGTGGTATATGAAGAAAATTTGTATAAAGAAGCTTTACTCATCTATTCACGTACTAAGAGGTATTTAACCCTCCGTCTACAGACAGGGGCTTTTAAGGAACAGACAATTTTTTAAACTGGAATATCTCGTTTACAGGAAAAGATTTTGATTAAAAAAGTTTGTAACAATTACCATTAACAACAATTGAATCATGTAGTAAATGCTTTAAGTAACCCAGAATTTTTCCAGTTTTTTTTGAAGGCCAGAAACAGTTCAAAAACAGTCTGTAAACGGAAGGTGGGAAAAAAAGTATGTGAACGGAGGGTTAATACACATTTAAATTATTTTTAGGTCCTTGAAAACCATTAATATGAACAAATTTTTCAAAAATAGTGATTTTGCATATTTTTTTTATTTTAAACATCTGACAATTTGAAGGTAACTCTTTCTATTATCTTTTACAACATTTATATCTTATCCTTTTCTACTTTCGATGTCGTGAGAGATTCTGCATAGCTGGCTGTGAAACAATAGAAAGCTTTATTCACTCCTTACATAAAGGTATTACATAAATATCATAGAAACAGTTACCTTTAAATTGTGAGATGTTTAGAATTGAAAAATATGCAACATTATTATTTTAAAAAATTTCTTTATATTAATTTTTTTCAAGGACCTAAATATAATTTAAATGTGTATTAAAGACCTCTTAGTACGTGGATAGATGATTAACGCTTCTTTATAACAATTTTCTTCATATATCTCCTTGACTATGTATAATTCCAATAAAACTTATGTAAAAAAATACTCATTTTAATGAGACGCATCTTTTGTATTCTTTACGATTTTGCGTTATGATTTACCGTTTTTGAGAAAAATTGATTTTTCTGTTGAAAACAGGCAAATTCACGATGAGCGACCTCTAAATATTATCCAATTTATTTCTCCTTCCAGGAGGTATATTTTTAATCCAAAAGGAACAAAAAAATCGAAGATGCAAGTTGAGGTTCGGATTTTTTTTTTTTTTGAATACCCCTAGTATGTATGCATGTACATGCATGTAAGTATGTATGACTGTGAGCACTATGCCTTTCGAAAGAATTGACAGATTAGATTGGCCTTTGTTATACTCTTTAACTGCCCTAAAATGAAGGTCAGGTTCGTTTGCCAGCCATTTTGGATACAAATTCAAAAAGTTAGAGCATTTTCACAATTTTTGAGACCACTTTTTTTAGAACTCGAAAATTCTATGCACGGCTATTCATAGTATTCAAAAAGACCAAAAATGTATCCCAATTACTCTTTCCTATAAAAATAAATTACCTGAGTTATAACATTTACAAAATTAAAAAAAAATGAACATTTTAAACTAAACAACGCACGATATGAAAAAAGTCTAGAGGAGAAAAACCTTATTTTTTGAACACCCTACCAGATTGTCATAACATCATTTAGAATTTTCCTTAAAAATCCAAAATTCAAATTTTGATCGCACAAAAAAATGGGAAGGGTACAACTGTGCACAAAGCAACTGTGCACGAGCTCATCTGTGCACTTCGATCGCCACTGGTACAACTGTGCACGTTGTTGGCCACTGGCACAAATGTGAACGTGCAGAGATGGGACACACCCAGCTGTACAAGTCGACATTTAGATGTGCACATATGGTACTCAATTAACGTTTTACGAGCACAGATGGAACCAGCTTAACTGTGCACGTGCACAGTTGAGAGTATCCCATCTTTGCACGTGGACTTGTGTGTTGGCAAACTGGTCATATTAATTGAGACGTGCACAGTTGCGAGTCTCCTATCTGTACACAAAGAACTTTTCCGCTGCAGGACCAGATGGTATCAAGAACTTCTGGCGAAAGAAGTTTACTTCTACACACCAACATCTGGCCTGCATATTCACCTCTTATTTAAAGTCGGAAACGCCCATTCCGCAGGGGCTGGTGTTGGGACGCACTATACTCCTACCGAAAAAAGGCAACTTGTCCAACCCAGCGAATGACAAGCCAATAACTTCTTTGAACACACTGTATAAAATCTTTACAGCTGTCCTAAACAACAGGATTGTTTGAAGAATTGAGCATGTGTGGAGAGAGATGTACCAACAACGTGGCTCAAAAAAAGTTGTAGCAGGTTGCCAAAATAACCTGCTAATTGACAAGTGCGTCTGCAAAGACGCAGCAGCCTATCAACGCTTCCTGTCAATGACCTGGATTGACTACCGGAAAGATTCTGATTCAACCTCTCATAAACTTATCATCTGTCTGTTGGAAAGCTTACAGCTTCATCCACACATAGTTAGATGCACAGAGAGTTTGAAGCCCCTTTGGAAAACTAGATTCACTATCTCATCTGGAAATTATCGGGTGACAACGAACAGCGTCACCATCCAGTGGGGAGTCTTTCAGGTTTATACCATGAGCCCTCTGCTTCTTTGCATCATACTTTTGTCTCTATTTCTCGCACTACGAAATTCTTCTGGATACCTCTGCGGCGACACTAATTATCACGAGCATAAGGTCACTCATGTATTTTATATGGATGACCTGAAGATCTATGCTTCTGGTAAAAGTAAACTTTAGAGTGCTTTAAATATCGTCAAGGAGTACACAGGAGAGATTGGTATGGACTTTCGATTGGACAAGTGTGCCAAAATTCATCTGAAGAAAAGAAAGACTATTGGCGTTCCCAATGACCCTGAGCTTGTGGATATGAGTGTCATTAGACAACTTGACACTAAAGAACCATTTTTGATGAAATTAAAATATTTCCCCGAACGGATTTTTTTTTTTGCCTGGAAAAACCTATTTGAAATACTAAAAATCAGTAAAATACCATTTTCAAGTTAATAAGACCACATAATTACGTTTATATAAAGGAGTTATACGTGAATTAGAATTACTAACGAGAAGTTAATCACTAAATAAAGAAAAGAAACGATTTTTTTCTAAATTTAAATCAATATATTTATGAATATTTCATCAAAAAATTCGTATACATAATGTTCAAGTTTCAATATTGATTTCTTATAAAAACTATAGTAAGTATAACATGCATAAAATTTCAACGTTATTGTACAATACACAATGTGTAATATACAATGTACAATAATATATAATAGCTATATAATAATTGTATTATAATTAAACGTGCCTACTGTTATATTCACGTACAGCTTTAAGTAAACATTCTGTGTAGTTAGAATTGGACTTTTTCACTTTATATTTTTCCCATATTTTTTTAAAGTCTGCATGACAAGATTCTTCGGCTTGTTCCGAGTAAAATCCTAAGCCTTTATTGTTTTGTTTACAAAAATCTTCGATGTGAAAAAATACTGCGTGAACTTTCGGAGTTACTCTTATGCCTAAATCTAGATAACTCTCTCTAAATATCATTATCATTTCAAGATATCCTGGTTTCAACTCAATTGAAAAACAGGAATCGACAACATTTTTAAACGCTTCAAAACATTTCACATATTTCACCAAAAAAAATTACTCACGGATGAGTAAATTTCACGAAGTAAATCAATTTTATTTAACAACGTTTTACTTGAATTCCCAGCAAATCCTGCACTTCCATACATGACTTCTCTACTGACGTTACACTTTTTGGCCCACATTTCACTAAGATTCTCAAATTTTGTATGCATGTTATCAAACAAAGTGTTTACTACTCCAATTAATAAATGCAATTCAGGTGGCTGAACTAAAGCACTAATCGTTTTTTCCTTATTTGATGAAATTATAGGTAAATTAGAACAATTTTTAGATTTTTCGCAGTCCTCCTTCTTGCCCCCACTTCTCTCCCAAGCTTCAAAATTGTCAATGCAATTTCCGATATTTCTTAAAGTACCTAAAGTATTCAAATTGTCTTTATGTGCTGTACACCAAGTACACGGATACGAACTACTATGGGACATGAGGCCAACCAATATATTTAATAGTTTCAAGTCCGCTGAAATTGTTCCTTCGAAATCCTTAAGAAGTAATAAGTCCCATAAAAGAGATAAATTATGATGGTTTTCTTCTGAACATTCAGTTACACTCATCAAAAATAATTTATTAACGCCAGAATCTTTGAATTTCTTTGAAACTACTACTCCTTCACTGTACTTTTGCCCCTTATTTTTATTTGAGTATATTATTTCACAATGTAACAATTGGATAGACAAAGTTATTTTCAAAAAATTTCCACCACTATCTGTACCAATTTTAATATGCGCTTGATTTATTATACGGATTTCTTTAATTGAAGGTGTACGTGAATATAACAGTAGGCACATTTAATTATAATACAATTATTATATAGTTATTATATATTATTGTACATTGTATATTACACATTATGTATGCTACAATAACATTGAAATATTATGTATATTATACTTACTATAGTTTTTAAAATAAATTAATGTTGAAACTTGAATATTATGTATACGAATTTTTTGATGAAATATTCATAAATATATTGATTTAAATTTTTGAAAAATCGTGTCTTTTGTTTATTTATTGATTAACTTCTCGTTAGTAATTCTAATTTACATATAACTCCTTTATATAAACGTAATTATATGGTCTTATTAACTTGAAAATAGTATTTTACTGATTTTTAGTATTTCAAACAGGTTTTTCCAGGCAAAAAAATCCGTTCAGGTAAATATTTTAGTTTCATCAAAAATGGTTCCCCAGAAGCATTCAAAACAATCTCCTATTCATAACTTTGGGGTACCTGAAAATATCATTTAACTTTTTTAGCCTTTGTTGTGCACCGGGGGTAGGAGATACCCCAACGTATTTTCAAACGCGTTTTTCTAATACGTACAATGCGAATCGGGACCTGTGCTCCCATTTACATGTAGTCTAGGAATAACATTTCAAGATCCCATACATAGTTTTGCCCGCCCGGCTTTATTCTGCTCTGGGCAGTGGTGAGAAGTTGACGTTCGGAAATTCTGGGGTGTAAAATACCCCATGTGCACAGTACGTACACGATATTTTCTCTACACCCAGAGTGAAAATTGGGGATCGCAGGAATACTGGGCATTGCTAAGGACAAACCGGAGACACTTGAGATAAAAAATTATGATAAATATTGTCGATGCTCACTTTGCACGAGAAAAGAAGATACGAAAACGAAGTATGGGTGCGCTTCGTGCGAACGCCCTGTGTGTAACAAGCATCGATCGCCTATGTGCGTTGCCCGTGCTTATGTAGATTGATATTTGTTCCTAAAATCTTGTAATTTCTTTTATATTTGTATAATAATTTTACATTATTTTGTATGATAATAACTCAAAAAGCTGTTAATAAAACGATTATTTTTAAAATAGACCCATATTTCTTATAATAATCAATACTTTCTTTTTTTTTCAAAATCGCGTGAATTCATATAGAAAAATAAATATACTTTTTTCAACTCCGCTATGAACTAATATTTTTCCTTGAAAGTGTGGTACTTCAAGAAAATAATCCTGCAAAATTTATTCAAAAATATTAAAAACTGAATTTTTTATGCATTTTTTAGTAAAAAAGTCCATTTTTCGTTTTTTTTTCGTTAAAATCATTTATAATTTTTTTTTGTTACAAAATAATAATGACATCTATTAGACGTTATCTTGGAAGCTTTGAAAAATAGCCAGCAATTTTTTTTGAGTCAAAATAACGAATTGTACGTCTGTAATAAACGTTTGAAGTAACTGGGGTATGACATACCCCCTGTGCATAATACGTAATTTCAAAGAGGTGTGCACAACAAAGGTTAAAGGCCACCGTGGGCCGAGACCCTTGGCCTGAATTTGATCATTATAAGTGAAGAAAGTGCGTTACTCCATCTAGATGCTTCACTATGATGTTTTAAGAAGAACGAATCGCTGCTTGTGTTATAATGTGTCAAATGTGGCTCAAAATGGCATTTTTTTACTTTTTGTTCGAGATATCGTGAAATCCTGACGTAGAGCAAAAATGTATACATCGGATTCGTTTTTAGGTCATCATAATCCTTTGAGGTCACCTAGTCCGGTATTTGGTACACATTTTTTTTGGTCTTTGTGATGGATTATAATCATAAAAAGATAGTTTTTATCCAAGAATAAAGGGCGTATTCAGAATCTTAAAATTGATTCAGTTTTCGTAAGTCGTCCGAGAATACGAAAAAAGTTATGAGTGAAGAGGCTGAAATGACAACTCTGAAGCCTCTCAAAAAAGAGGACTAAACGAAAAGCAATTTGTTTTTTGAATTTCCTCGTAAAATTGGTAGGGTTCATGAAGAAGTCATAGATGTATTTTGTTTACGAAGAATGTCCTGGAACTCTTTTTATACAAATTTATGTCAACGATGTAAGTTTAAACTGTAAAAAGCACATTTTTAAAGATATTAAAAAAATTCAAAATTGTTTTAAAAAAAAATCTCAAATCAACAATCAGTTTCAAAAATTTATAATAGTGTACTTCAAGTGAAAGAAAAATGTATACAACAAGTCGCCGTTAGTAATCCTACGTAGCTTATATTAGTAACGATAGTAATTGTAGTCAGAACAAATAGAATAGTCACATTTACCACCAATTTATTTTCCAAGAAATAAAAGTAGTAAAAGTTACAAGTTTCGCTCCTTGACGACATTGGCAGAACTGAAACCTGAGTAGTGCTGCCAACATTCGCACCGAAATATTGCGTCATGTTCTCGCTCGCTGCCATTTTCATATCTTAACCTTTTTGTGAAATGTTCACAGTAAAGACAGTGAAGAGAAGACTATCGTATCGATCTAAACATTATAGACGAAAATAGACGATATAAAAATTTTACTTGAAAGTTGGGGGTGTAAAGAATATATCGAAAATTTTGAAGCTCATTACAAATTCTCCATATGTAAATATATTATTGAATAGAATATATTCTTACCAATGCACAAATCTTAGGCTTTCTGCTTTAAAATTGAAGCCGAAAGTACGTTGTTTCGACCGAGGTATGAAGAAAAATAAATTTGCATTTAACTTTATTTTTTGTAATGTCAAGTTCAATTGTTAACATTTTCAACACTTGGAATTTGAAATGTTTCACAAAAAACCTTTCAATTTCTTCAACTGAAAAAAATAAATAAAAAATCTGCCCGCCTAGCGGGCACATTCTCATCGCGCGCTTCGCTTGCAAGTTTGAGCGCGCCTAGTTCGCGCGACATATTATCTGGCGCTTCGCGCTCGATTATATATTCACCTCGCGCTACGCACTCGGGCGTATTTACATCGCGCTTTACGCTCGGTTCCTCTAGATTTTTGAACTTCGTGTTCGACTTCGATGAAAAGAAAAAGTTAGTTTGCAAATATTATAAAATTATCAAAACCTCTACATATTAAGTGCTTGTTAAATTTGTTTTTATTTTAGACTCAAAAGGAACTTTATTTACTCAAGGTTCTATCGACCTTAAGGAACACATTCTCATCCAGACACTCGCGCTTCGCCCTCGATATTTGATTTGAAAATCATTTGAACCTTGCGTTCCACGCTCGGTTCTGTGCACCGTATGATAGAAACAAAAAAGTTTGAGCGCACTTACGGCGCGCGATTTGGTATTTGATTTCAAATGAAAAATAATTATATAATTTAGGAGCCAAATTTTATTAGTTAAAATTTTATTTTAGCTTGTGCCGTTTTTCAAAAAAGTTAATTTTTTTCATTTTGAATATATTCTTACAACAAAAATTGATTACAAGTTTTTAAATATTTTTTGAATACACTATTTTTGTTTATTTATCTGTTTTCGTACCCTGCATTGTTTTTTAAAAAATTTGATTTTTTTACTGTCAATGTTATTTTCACGAATAAAACAAAAACTACGCATCCTATCGAAACATAATTCACAACAAATTTGTACCTCTTCCTTGGATGAACAAATTTTGTTTCTATCACTTTTTTTGTAGCTCGTGTTATTCGTCTAAAAATTTGATTTTTCTATTTTCAATGCTGTTTTTTGCGAATAAAACAAAAACTACGCGTCATATCAAAAAGTGAATAATAATAAATTTGTAGATCTTTTTTAGGTGCACAATTTTTATGGTATCATATTTTCTCGTATCTTGCATAGTTTGACAGCAAAATGGAATTTTTGATTTTTCATTATTTTTTGTGCGATCAAAATTTGAATGTTTGATTTTTCAAAAAATTCAAAAAGTTGTTATGAAAATATTATAGGGTGTTCAGAAAGCAACGCTTTTCTCCTCTTGACTTTTTTTCATATCGTGCGTTTTTCGGCTTAAAATGTTCATTTTCGTTTGTTTTTTGGAATTTTGAAAATGCTATAACTCCAGTAATTTTTTTTCATAACAAAAAGTCATGAGGATATTTTGTTCGTCATTTTGCGTACTACTAATAACCGTACATAGAATTTTCGAATCTTCAAAAAAGTGGTCTCAAATGTTTTCAAAATGTGCTCACCTTTTGAATTTTGATCCAAAATAGCTGGTTAACGAACTTGTTCCTTCTTTGCAGGCCATACAAAAGTGTGCCAAAGCACAATCCAATCTGATCAATCTTTCGAAAGTTATCGTGCCTATACGATACAGACAGACATACGGCCAGACGGACAGACATACAGAAGGACAGACAGACAGACATACATACAGACACCTTCGTGAAAATAGTTTTTTCTGACTCAGGAGGTCTCAAAACTTGGAGATTTAATGAAAACTCACTATGTCAAATTTTACATAAAACCAATACCTTCTCATTAGAATGAGAATGTAATTAATGATTTTTTAAATTAAACTGTAGTTCGAGTATTAGAATTTCAAGAATAATAATTGATTTTACCAGACAATTTTGAATCTGTTCAAAATTAAACAATGTATATAGTTTAACGTTACAAATTGAACTATTTTAATTCGAAAGCCTTAGTAGTTGAAGAAATGTAAACGTCTGATTGAAACTTTATAAACTATTGTAAATTTTCAAATAATTTGAAATTAATGTATTTATAATTAAACGCTTTTATTTAATTGGAATTCTATTCAAATATTGTTTCAGTGTGATATATTCCATGTTTGACCCATTCAATTAAAAAAAATTAATTAAAAAAGAACATTTTTTTTAGTATTTAGCAATATTTTACTGTTTATTTAAAATGAGCTGCTACAAATCAAATGCTCAAAACTAAACAATTTAAATCTGAATTATTTGAAATCGAAAGCCTTGAATGTTTAGAATTTCAGAATGCTTAATGTAGACTTTGATTGTCACAATTTTAATTATTCCATTTTTAATATTTTTAGTTTGTAAGTGAAAGTGTTGAATTTTCATTTATAAATAAGAATTGAACAACATGATTAATTTGAAATGTCATGAAATAAAAATAATTTTAATTTTATAATTTAAAAAGTGTACAGGAAAAAAAAAATTTGAATCGTACAATTTTTAATGTATCAAACCTAAAATTGCTTAAAATGATAGAATGGATTCATATTTTTCAATTAGAAATCTTTGAACTATTCAATTTGTAAAAGTAAAAAAATTTAATGACATTTTTTGCAGTTTAAAGGCATTTAATTTAAAATTGTTTAATTGAAAGTTCTTGAAAGCTTCTATTGCCCAGGTGTGAATTATTCAGCGTTTTAATTTTCAGTATTACGAGTTCGATTTTTTTACTTTCAAAGACCGTGAAAAACTTTCGCGAACCGTGGAATGACCGCGAAATTTTTCTTCAATTAACACAAGCAGATCAGAAAAAATCTTACTATTTTGATTTCTGATCGACATGGGCTGAATAAAATGATTGATTTAAATAAATAACTGCAGTTATTCAGCCCGCTAACGGGCGAAATAAGATACCGTCACTGTTCATTTTGAAAGCGGGCTAAATAGCCAGACTGTAGATATATTGAATCTTTTTACAAACATAACTTCACAATTTTCACGAAAATAATTCGTGCGAAATCCACGTAGAATTCCACGCGGAAAAAGAGTTCTGTCTCTAAAAGTTAACGTGAATCCTTAGTGCTTCTCTACTCGAAAATCTATGAAGAGTTCACACGAAATTCCACTGAATTATCTGGAATAAATCAAATCAACAGAAATTCAAGAAAATGTCACCTCGAGGAATTGTTACTGATGAATTGAAAATTTTGTGTTCATATTTTTCTCTAGAGCAAAAAGTAGATAGTGATGCATTGAAGCTATTAGTCGACTTGCCAGAGGTGACGATTGACCTAATTCCACTCGCAGGACCGAGGGCAAAATTTTTAAATCGACTTAGAACTTATCTTAATAAAGAGAAAAGTAGAATGGTACATATAATAAATAAGCGTCAAATTATTAGAAACATCAGACACTATAATTTTCAGATTCAAGTTTAATTCATATAAACCTATTTTAAAATTATTTCCTTTTTATATTCTTTTTCTGTTAATTGAATTCTGTAATTGTAATAAATATGTAAATAATATTGATTTTTTTTGTTAAGAAAAACATTAGATCTGTGATCAATTAGATTTATCGAAGTAATTCTTCTTCCTGCGCGAATTTTTTTTACCAAGGTTCACTTCAGATCAGTAGAAAAATAGTTATTAGCCAGACAAGAGAGAAACTGTTACCGAAGCAACATGAAGTTGCAAACCATAGCGCCGTCAATTGTTCATTGCGTGTTTCCCACGATTTAAAATACAAATTACAAAAATTCTTTTCTAAATAAAAAGATATTCAGAAACTTCCCATCAGTCGAGGAAATGAAGCGCAACTTCCTGTTGCATTATGATAAAAGCTGGTTCTAAAGATTTTTGGACAGTTTTTTAACCGTGGCATCAGACTGTTATGGTCGCGTCTTGACGACAAGTGGTGGTCTGCCTTGAACAATTCTAAAGCTTTTGAAAGTTGGGAAAATTCTCATCAGTCGAAGAAATGAAGCGCAACTTCCGGTTACATTTGGATAAAAGCAGGTTCAAAAGACTTTTTGATAGTTTTTTACTAAGGCTTGAGACTGTCATGGTCCTGTCTTGACGACAAGCAATCATCTGCCCTTAACAATTTTAAAGTGTTTAAATTTGGGAAAGTTCTGATCACCCGAGAAAATTAAACACAACTTCCGGTAGAATTTTTCCAAAAGGTTGTTCAAAATATTTTTAGACAGTTTTTTAACCATGGCATCAGACTGTTATGGTCGCGTCTTGACAACAAGCAGTCATCTGCCTTAAACAATTCTAAAGTATTTAGAACTTGGGAAAATTCTGATCACCCGAGAAAATGAAGCGCAAATTCCGGTTGCATTATGATATTACTTCCAGCTGAATCCTCGAGAAGGTGGGTCGAAAAATTGAAAAAATAAAGATTTTGTTTAAATTATCACAATTCAGTGTGTTCTTGGCAACAAATAAAGAGGAAAAGTTAAATTTAAGAGCACTGAATTTTCCATGAGTTCGAATTTTTCATACATAGAAACAAAAATGATGCCTTTCGAGATTTAATTAATGGTACATACATAGGTCTCCTGACATGATTTTCCATATTTCAGTCGCTCAACGAACTACCTCAGTTCGGTTTCATTATGATGTCATGTCGCACTTCCAATTAATTATTTAATTTTTCCAAAGGAACTTTTTTGTTTGTAACAAATTGTTGAGTAAAAAATTGATTATTTTATGTTTGTTCTGACGAAAAAATTTAAAAAAATGCACCTTACTGATATTAGACAAATTTCCAAAATTTACTTTCCTTTGTTTTCCTTACATACTTCGTAGTGTGAAATTCTTATTCCTATCAATTTGGCGAACGATAAATTCATAATTTATAATGAATTATACAAGTCAAGAGTATTGTGAAATGTTAATAATGTATGGCCAATGCGGGCGGAATGCACGTCGAACCTGTGAGGAATATGCGATACAATTTCCAAATAGGAGACACCCTAACCCTCAGCAAGTTTTGAGTTTAGTTAACAGAGCTAGAGAGACGGGTAACTTAGTTCCGGACAGAAGAGGTGATGGTAGAGGTGGTGGACAAAACCAGTTGCAGGTGCATGAAGAGGAGGCTATCTTGGATAGTGCTCTTGCTGAAACAAGTATCGGGATTCGGGGGCTTGCTACAATGCATAACAGAAGCTACACAACAGTGCAGCAGGTATTAAAAGGAAATGATCTTCATGCGTATCATTTCTTAAGAGTCCAAGGATTGCAACCAGAGGACTATCCAGGACGTCTTGCATTCTGAAACTGCTTGCTGGGACAAAATACCAACGATCCGGAATTTGTGGACAGAATTCTGTACACAGATGAATGCACATTCACCAGAAATGGCATTTTTAATTCCAAAGATTGGCATCAGTATGCATATCAAAATCCGCATGCAATACTTCCAACCAGGAATATCCAAAATCTTTTCAGCGTCAACTTATGGTGCGGCGTGGTAGGCGCTTATGTGGTAAGCTTTAAGTTCATAACTGTTGAAGAAATTAAAGTGTGATTAATGGAGTATCTAGTAGAATATTAGTTAATCTCTTTAAACTGTGTTTTTTAAAAACGTTGATTTAATCAAAATAAAATGAACTCTTGAAAGACACCTCCTTCTACTTTGAAGTTTTAAGCCGCAAGTTAGTTTTAGTAATTCTCTTTCGTACAGATTAATCCGTTTGAGATTGAGCGACACCTGAACGGAGAAGCTTATGCTGCCTTCTTACAAAACGAACTGCCCCAACTTCTTGAGAATCTTCCTCTTCGTCTTAGACAAAGGATAATTTTTCAGCAAGACGGTGCTCCCGCACATAATTCGCGAGTTGCAAGAGGCGTTCTTGATCAAATGTTTCCAAATTTATGGATTGGAACATATGGACCGCTTGCCCAATTTCCTGCTAGATTTCCAGATCTAACAATCTTGGACTTTTTCCTGTGGGGTTTCATTAAAGAAAAGGTGTACAAAACTCCACTACATACTAGACAAGAACTTCAGAACCGTCTAAGAGAAGCTTTTGTGCAAATTACTCCGGAAATGCTGCGAAAATTGAAAGCAAATGTTGTTCGCCGTGCTGAACTTTGCAATACCTCAAATAAATCTACAAAAAAAAAAATTTAACAAAGATATTCCGTTAATGCGACCAGAAAGTAGTACCTTTTTTCGGTACAATTGTTCGTGTTTTAAAAAATTCATTAAATTCATGTATTTTTAAACATAGTTTTAACTTTAATAGTAAAACGTGAGATCATTACTGGTTTACGGTGAAATTTCACTGATTGCACGTGAAATTTTTACTAATGTTCATCAATGACCCACTTCTACCTATTTCTATCAGTGAAATCTCACTGGTTTAAATTTAGAGAGTATAACAATGTATCACAACACGTAACACCATAGTAAACTAATTTTTAATTGTAAATACCATTAATTAAATCTCAAAAGGCGTCACTTTTGTTCCTATGTATGAAAAATTCAAACTCATGGAAAATTCAGTTCTCTTAATTTTAACTTTTCCTTTTTATTTGTTGTCAAGAACACACTGAATTGTGATAATTTAAACAAAATTTTCATTTTCCAATTTTTCGACCCACCCTCTCGAGGATTCAGCTGGAAGTAATATCATTAGTTCTTCCAAATTAAACAGTTTACAACTTTTCGGATCTTTATTGGGCTAAATTAAAACTTCTGCGACAAAACGATACTCTTAAAATTGCATTCCTGAATACTACAAAGGATTCTAAAAATTCGCTAACAAAATCTTTTAGAATGAAGTGTAAAATTAAAATGTTTATTTTCGTTTCAATTTTATTGACGTTTAATCCGATTTTGTATTAAGTTTTAATTCATCAGGTATCTTCTTCGAGAAACTACTGAAAGTCCTAAAATCTAAAATTTAATACACGGCTACTATTTCATTGAGTGCCCCATTCGCAACCCCCTTGGCTTAAAAAGATGAAGGAAACTTTAACAAAATACCCCAAGACGAAGGACTTTAATTTGATTGCTGAAAATTCTTTCATCCGAAGAGCCCTAACACACATAAAACATTTTTCGCTCCTCTACTCCTGTGGAACACACCCCCAATCAACCCCTAAAACATACATCCCCTAAAATAGTCAAAAGCCGAAAATCTAAAATTTTATGGACGGCAAATCTAGCACTTAATGGCCTAACACCTAGAAAAAAATATTTATTCTCTCACATTTTGTGGAACACGCTCCTTCACAACCCCCAACACTTGAAAAAATTAACCGAAATTCGACAAAATACAATAACTGCGAAATCTCCACTTTTCTTCCTGACAATTCTTTCATGCGACATCCTAGGACAAAGAAAAGTTTCAACCTCCTATCTCCTGTTAAACATTCTGATTTTCAACCCGTAAAGTTTCAAGAAAAATTCTGAAAAATGCTGAAAAATAATAATTCATTGCTGGAAATTCTTGTATTCCACGCCGTAAGACTGAAAAAGAGTCTTACCATCCCCAGCCTATTTTTATCACTCCCGCTTTCAACGCCCAAGTTTTAAAAAATCAAAAAAAAAAAAATCGCAAAACCCCCAAAGTATCAAACATTTCCTCGACTGATGAGAATTTTCCCAAGTTTCAAAAGTTTTAAAATTCTTTAATGCAGACGAAAATTCAGTTCTCTTAAATTTAACTTTTCCTCTTTATTTGTTGCCAAGAACACACTGAATTGTGATAATTTAAACAAAATCTTCATTTTTTCAATTTTTCGACCCAGCCTCTCGAGGATTCAGCTGGAATTAATATCATAATGTAACCGGAAGTTGCGCTTAATTTTCTCGGGTGATCAGAACTTTCCCAAATTTAAACACTTTAAAATTGTTAAGGGCAGATGATTGCTTGTCGTCAAGACAGGACCATGGCAGTCTCAAGCCTTAGTAAAAAACTATCAAAAAGTCTTTTGAACCTGCTTTTATCAAAATGGAACCGGAAGTTTCGCTTCATTTCCTCGACTGATGAGAATTTTCCCAACTTTCAAAAGCTTTAGAATTGTTCAAGGCAGACGTCTACTTGTCGTCAAGACGCGACCATAACAGTCTGATGCCATGGTTAAAAAACTGTCCAAAAATCTTTAGAACCTGCTTTTATCATAATGCAACAGGAAGTTGCGCTTCATTTCCTCGACTGATGAGAAGTTTCTGAATATCTTTTTATTTAGAAAAGAATTTTTGTAATTTGTATTTTAAATCGTGGTAAACACGCAATGAACAATTAACGGCGCTATGGTTTGCAACTTCATGTTGCTTCGGGAACAGTTTCTCTCTTGTCTGGCTGATAACTATTTTTCTACTGATCTGAAGTGAACCTTGGTAAAAAAAATTCGCGCAGGAAGCTTATGGGCGCGCGGAAATAGTGAGTTTCTATTAGCCAATTACAATGCTTAATAGTTTGAAAACTATTCTTCGCGCAACATTTTGTCAATATGATTTGTTGTTTGCTTTTTAACAAAGAGAAATTAGAGAAATTAGATCGTCAGTCTCGCCGCGATTGGGAAACTTGTCTTGGAAATTCCACGAATCCTCGGACGTTTGACCAATTGAAAACATTCTTACAAACCAGGATTCGGACCTTGGAAGTTTTAGATTCTACTCCAAATCAGTCTAATCAGTCCTCGTCTCAGCAATTCTCAAAGTCCCAATTTCAAAAGTAAAGGTTTGGTAAGTCCACAAAGTCGTCGAATTCTACAACAGCCAACGTCAACGCAATTACAGAGCAGCCAATGAAGGAACAACCGTCTAAAGAACAGCTTAAGAAGAAGCCATTTCAGGAAAGGAAATGCTTTTTATGTCGTGAACTGCATTATCTAATGTCGTGTCCACAATTTCAAAGTCAATCTGTAGCACAGAAGAAAGAGTTCATTTTTCAAAGAAAATTGTGCATCAATTGTTTAGGGTCTCATTCATTTCAGAATTGTTCTTCAAAGAATTTGTGTCAGATTCTTCAGGCGAAACATCATACGGTGCTTCATGACCCATCTTCAAGCTCAAGACAGTCTTCTTCGATAATGTCAACTACATCTTTAACGCCTCATCAAGCACAATCTACTCATGCGGTTTCTGTGATGCAGATTTCTCAGAATACATCACCATTGGTTCTTCTGACGACAGGAATGGTGAACGTGACTACATCAGCTGGTCATAAAAAGTATAACAGAGGACCTGTTGTTCTCTTAGGAGTGGGGGAAAGTAAGTCGGGAACATCGCGTGCATCAGTCAACGTCGTTGTCTCTCCAAGGTTTGAGTCGAGCTTCAAACTTCAACTCCGGGCTCTTGTTCTTCCGAAGTTGATTTCTAAACGCCCAGAGCATCAAATTATTCTTGAGGAATGGCCTCATCTTAATGGACTTCAATTAGCAGATCCGAACTTTAGTGGAAGTGCTCTGATTGATCTAATTTTAGGAGTAGATGTTTATTCAATATTAATTGAACAAGGTCTTCGAAAGAGTCACCCGGGCTCTCCTGTAGCTCAGAATACCGTTTTCGGGTGGATTCTCTGTGGACCTACAGGGAATAACTCATCGTTGGATTCACCCACAGTTAATATGTTCCATTGCTCCAAGAGAGACGAACTTTTCTTTGACCTTCAACATTTTTGGGAGGATTCAGAAGTCGTGCCTCCTAAGCCTTTCTGAATAGCTGAGGAAGAAGAGTGTGAAAGACATGTCGAAAAGACCTCACTCTAGGACTAAAGATGGGAGATACTTCGTGCGTCTTCCAATCAAGAGTGACGTCACATCTTTAGGAGATTATTATTCTCCAGCTCTTCGCATGTTACTTCATATGGAAGAGCGGTTCAAGCGAGATGTTCATCTTCAGGAAGCGTATTCCAAATTCATGGAAGAATACAATCAACTTCAGCATATGAAGTCCGTCAACATGCCTGCAGATCCAAGGAGCATCTCACGGTCATTTTTCCTTCCGCATCATGGAGTTTGGCGTAAAGCTAGTTCAACCACGAAACTACGAGTAGTTTTCAATGGGTCTCGGCGATCAAGTCGAGGAACTTCATTAAACGAGTGTCTTCATGCAGGGCCAAAACTGCAGTTGAATATTTCAGATGTCTTGCTGCAGTGACATCTTCATTTCATCGTCTTTTCTGCAGATGTCGAAAAAATGTATCGACAGATCATCGTTCACGAAGATGATCAGAATCTCCAACTTATTCTGTGGCGTGAAAGTCAAAATGAGCCAGTTGAAGTATTTCGACTCAGCACTGTCACATATATTCTTACTTGTGCTCCATTTTTGGCTCTTCGCACCGTTCAGCAGCTTGGTCTTGATGAAGGGAATAGATTTCCCTTGGCTGCTGAAGTGATAAAAAATTGCATCTATGTCGATGATGTCTTATCAGGAGCGGATAATTTGAAAGATGCTATTGAATTACATAAAAAACTACGTGGTCTCTTCACGGCGGGCGGATTACCGCTCAAAAAGTGGAATACAAACCATCATGAGCTTATGCAGCGCATTCCGGAAGATCTGCATGCGTTGTCTCCAGATATATCCGGGCAATCAGAAACGTCGGTTTCGATGCTTGGGTTAACTTGGCAACCAAGTACCGATTGTTTTATTTTCCAGGTTGATCTTAGGCCTATTAAAAGGGTCATCACTAAGCGCCTTGTCGTCAGCCGGTGGATAGGATTTCGTTCGTCTATGTGCTCTTTCGAACTTCATGGCTTCACTGACGCTTCTGAAAAAGCATATGGTGCTGTCGTTTATTTAAAGACAATTTCGCCTAACGGAAATTGTTTTATTGGACTTATAACGCCAAAACGAAAGTAGCTCCTGTTCAAACAGTTCCACTTCCTCGTCTTGAGCTATGTGCCTCAGTATTGTTAGCTCGTCTCGTCGCTCACCTTCAGAATCAACTTCAGTTTGATGCTACTCTAGATTTGTGGTCTGATTCAATGAACACACTTTATTGGATTTCAGATGTACCAACAAGATGGATGACATACGTTGCGAATCGGGTCTCGGAAATCCAAACGACCGTTCTTCAGCAATTTGGCATCATGTTCCGGATGCAGACAATCCAGCTGACTGTGCTTCTCGCGGTTTATCAGCTTCCGAATTTTTACAGTTTTCACTCTGGTGGAATGGTCCACCGTGGCTTAAAAGACAAGAAGAGTGGCCATCATCTCTACTCGGTCCTCCAGAGAACACAGTGACCAAGGAAGAACGTCGAGTTACGGTGTGAGCTTCTGAGTCGCTATTCATCTTTGGACAAATTGCTACGAGTCACTGCTTGGTGTCTTCGATTCAGAGACGCCTTGAAATGTCGTTCTATCATCGTCTCTCCGAGATTAATTGCATCAGATCTTCGAACGGCTCTTCTTTTCTGGATTCAGCAAGAACAAAATCGCTATTTTTCTAATGAAATCATCGCTCTGAAAAATAAAATGCAGATTTCTGAGAGTAGGAGGTCGCTTAAAGCATTCTCTTCTAACCTATGATGAAAAGCATCCGTTGATTCTACCTCCGGAGTCTATTCTTACAACTCTCATCATCCGTGATTGTCATCTTCGCTGTCTACATGGGGGTGTCCAACTTACCCCTGGAACGTTAAGACAATCTTACTGGATTCTTCGAGGTCGCAGTTTGGTACGTGCATTGATTCATCGGTGTATTCCATGCGTCAGAAATAGAGGTAATACTCTGCTGCAGCTGATGGGTGATCTCTCTTCCATCCGCATTACTCCACCTGAACGAGCATTCATCAACACTGGGGTAGACTATGCTGGACCCATCAATGTTCGCACCTCCAAAGGACGAGGTCACCATTCCCACAAAGCCTGGATATGCATTGACTCGCTGGCAGCTGATCCAGCAAATGCGTGATCATTTTTGGAAGCGCTGGTCAGCTGAGTATTTGAAAGAACTTCAACCTCGACCCAAGTGGACTACTTCATCACCATCCATACAGATTGGAGATTTAGTTCTCATTCGACATGAGAACCTTCCACCTACTCAATGGCCTATGGGTCGGGTTCTACAGCTTCATCCTGTCTTCTTCCGCGCTCATCTTAAGTGGAGTCATAGTTAGTCTATTTCGTCTGGGACGAAAAGCGGGCGGAATGTTATGAATTGGACATTAGTTCACTGTTTTATGAATTTTGAATTTGTGTTCTTAATTTTATTTTCTTCGTGTTCCTTGTACATTTCTATTTCTTCAATTTTTCCTATATTTTATTTTCATATTGCATGACATCAAACTTTATGTCTAAGCCGGTCTTATCGTTTTCGTGCTTTCTCTGTCTTACACATAGTCTTGTTGCTCGGTTTCCAATTTTTCTTCCCTCGTCTCGTCAGTACGCGTTCGCCAAGCAACAAGTTATGTCTTATGTTAATTGTAAAGTTTTAATTTGTTACCAATAAAGACCGCGCTTTCGGGCGTCATATTTTGTTAATTAAAAGTGCTGTGTTTTCAATGATTTGACCCAAACATGCATGTCTTCCTACCAGAATTGTTCAGTCGTTTTTAAGTGTTCAAAACAGTTCTTCATATACAAATTACTAAATTTGTATTTGATTTCAAATGAAGAATAATGATATAGTTTAGGCGACACATTTTATTAGTTAAAATGTTATTTTAGCTTGTGCCGCTTTTCAAAAAAGTTAATTTTTTTCATTTTGAATGTATTCTTATAACAAAAATTGATTACAAATTTGGAAATTTTTTTAAAATGCACAATTTTTTTTCATTCATCTGTGTTCGTACCTTACATCGTTTTTCCAAAAAATTTTTATTGCCAATGTTATTTTCACGAATAAAACAAAAACTACGCATCCTATCGAAACATAATTAATAATAAATTTGTACCTCTTTTTTCGATGAACAAATTTTGTCTCGCTCATCTTTTTCGTAGCTTGTGTTATTCGATTAAAAATTTAATTGTTCTATTTTCAATGCTGGTTTTTACGAATAAAACGAAAACTACGCGCCATATCAAAAAGTAAATAATAACAAATTTGTAGATCTTTTTTAGGTGCACAATTTTTCTCAATTCATATCGTGCGTTTTTTGGCTTTACATGTTAATTTTCCTTTTTTTGGGGGAATTTTGAAAATGCTATAACTCCGGTAATTTTCTTTTTATCAGAAAAAGTCATGAGGATATGTTGTTCGTCTTTTTGAATACTACTAATAACCGTACATAGAATTTTCAAATTTTTTAAAAAGTGGTCACAAAAATTTTCAAAATGTGCTCACTTTTTTAATTTTTATCCAAAATAGCTGGTTAACGAACTTATTCTTTCTTTTCAGTTCTTAAAAAGTGTGCCAAAGCACAATCCAATCTGATATTTTTTTCGAAAGTTATCTTGCCTACAGACTACAGACAGACTACAGCCGACACAGACACTTTCGCAAAAATCGTTTTTTCTGACTCCGGGGGTCTCAAAACGTGGAGATTTGATGAAAACCGTCTACGTCAAATTTTACATGAAACCAATACCTTCTCAGATGAGAATGTAAAAATCTCTCTCTAAAAAACTTCCAATTTTTAAATATTTTAATTTTTTTGTTTATGAAAAAAATTGTGTTTAAAATTTTTTCGGATACCGTTTATGGAAGTAAATAACCTCAGACTGAAAAAAGTCAGAGGAAAATTTTTTCCTTGAAATATAATGTTTCAAAAAATGACGAAAAATGTTGTTAATTTTGTTAATTCATACCTGAAGTTACCAGGAAAAATTTTGGCTGTCTTTTTATTTATTATGCTCTTTTAAAAACACTTAGAAAATAATTAAGAACGTGTACGTTTTTTTTAGTTTATTAAAATGGACATAAACAAATAGAAACATTTATTTTGGCAACTTTAGGTAAAAACTAACAGAAGTGCACATTTTGTCATTTTTTGAAATATTATATTTCGACAAAAAAAATTTGGTTACTCTTTTTTACTTTTACGGATCTCATATAAAAACGACTCATGTTTCCGGTTCCGTAAAAAATAAAACAATATTTTTCTTTTAAAATTTAGGTATAAAATGAAAAAGAAATCATACACAAAAAATTAAAAATTTGAAAACTTTTAATGAACTCGCACAATTGTGATAAATTAAAAAAATTTAACTGCCACGGCGAAACTTTTCACCAATGAATCTAATCAGATTCATGGAATTCGTGTGAACGGCATGATCATTAATGGACATCCCGTTCTCACGAATTTCTACCAGCCGATTTTCCAAGAGAAATATTTTTATTCTTTCAAATTTCTCTATAATTTTCAGGCTGAAAATGTGATGAAAACAAAAAGCGAACGTCACAATGAACTTAAGAATCTTTTAAAAGTGGAAAAAATGTCCATAAATTCCTACATTACATGGAGACATTATAAGGACAACAAATGTGATTTTCGCTTAAAGTCCGGTGGTGAGATATTTTTTTCCCAAAGAAAATTTAAAAGCTTAAATGTTCTAAAATATTTTAGACTTCAGTTTTATTATTTTTTTAAAGTTCAACTTAGAATTGTTTTACTCTTCGAAATTTGTGTAAGTTTCAGCTCTAGTCGCGCGTCTCGTGATACTTTCGTTTAGATATCCTCTAGGGC
This sequence comes from Andricus curvator, assembly GCA_932195095.1. Lineage (NCBI taxonomy): Eukaryota > Metazoa > Arthropoda > Insecta > Hymenoptera > Cynipidae > Andricus > Andricus curvator. The sequence continues at coordinate 73,258 of CAKNYM010046381.1, read as the reverse complement.
AGACATGCCCAACTCGGGGAAATTTTCTCCAGGAACACATTTTCCGCCTCCCCTACTCTTTCTCTTAGAGAGCGATAGAGGTGGTAGACGCATGCGCGTGGTAGACGCGTACGTCACAGAGGAGAGATTCTGTCAAGCGTTTACCACCACTCCCGCTCTCTAGGAAAAAGAGTAGGGGACGCGGAACATGTGTTCTCGGAGGAAATTTCCCCGAGTTGGGCATGTCTGCTCTAGGGGGACTTTCCCGCTGTACTAGAACCACAGAGTTTGCACCAATTACGAAGCTCGATTTCAAAAAACGGTTCGGTGATTGGCCGATATACCTTGTCTGCTTGTCTCAACTCTCCCTTGAGTATCTATCTATCTCCATTTCGTTAAGTGAGTGAGCGAGAAGTGAGTTGCGCACGCATCATACGGACCAAGCACTAGCGAATGTAGTGGTCTAACGATCAACCACGGGACCGACGCCATTAGCTTGATTGTTGATCTAGCGCTAAGAAAAAACACCAAAGAAGAAGAAGCTTGATTGTTGCTTGTAAGAATTTTCGGTAATTATATATTCCCTATTACTATGAGGCCTATTACTGTGAGGATAATTTGAAGGGATTTTAATTTACTTAAAATATTTTAGGATAAAGAATTTTCTAGAATTTCGTAAGATATGGTGCGATTTTACAGGACCTTCAAGGCTTCAAGATATCTTAAAAGATTTCACAGGATTTTATAAGGTTTCAGAGGATTCCAATGATTGTAAGGGTTTTTAATGCTCTGAATGTATTTCAATAAATTTTTCAGGATTTCAGGAAATATACCCTAGTAGCAACGTCTGTCTAGTATGACAGAGGCCAGAGTCTGGCCCAGCATCTGCCCCCTCTAGTCGACCAGACTGGCTTGGCGGGAGAAATGATCAGATCAGACTAAAAACAGAATCTGGTGAATAAAGGAACCAGATTCTGGTATTTAGTTTAAACACTAGTAATTAATGTAGAAATCAATTATGCGTGTTAATTATGGTAGGACTGGTAGAGACGTGGGTGGAAAGAAAGGAATGGGATAGAATAGAGCCAAAGCTGCCAAGGGGGTATAGGTGGAGACTCCAGGAGGCGGTCAGAGGGAAGAAGAAAGGAAGGGCTAGTAGGGGAATTATAACGGGGGTAAGAGATGGATTAGAGGAAGAAGCTCACGGAGAGGAAGAAGGGGAGGGAGTGCAAATGAGGAAAGTGAAGATAGGAGGGGTAAGCAGTAAGTTTCTGACAGTGTACAATAAGGATGGGATGGAAAGAATTAAAGAAAGGGTGGAAGACCTGTTAGGTGAAAGAGAGGAGGGTATGGTGGTACTGGGTGGGGACTTTAACGCGTGGATGGGGAGGGAAGGGGGCCTTTACAGGGAAGCGTAGAGCTTCGAAAGGAATTCGAAGGATAGGTTAATAAATAAGGAGGGGGAGATTCTAAGGGAATGGATGGAAGATAGAGGCTGGGCGGTGGCAAATGGTATGGCAACTGGGTACGAAGAGGGAGAATACACATACGTAGGTAAGGTGGGGGCATCGGTAATAGATTATGTAGTTATGAATATGCAAGGGTGGGAGGAGATGGTGAGATTCGCAGTAGAAGGGAGGGTAGAATCAGACCATCAGCCATTAGGGTTGTGGATAAGGGGTGAGAACGGCGGAAGGCAAGGTGAGGAAGAAGTGTCGACGGGGGAGAGGGTTAGCCGGACGAGGGAGGCGATAGAGAAGTATAAGGAGCAGTTAGGGAAGGTACGCTTCGAAGGGGAGACGGTGGAAGAGATATGGGAGGATCTAAAAGAGAAAGTGAAAGGTTGCGTGCAAAAGAAGGTATTTAAAAAGAAGAAGAAAGGAATGGTGAAGCCGTGGTGGGATAGGGAATGTAAAAAGATGAAAAGGAAGGTGAAGAGGAAGTATAAGAAGTGGAAAGAGGGTACTGTGAAAAGGGAGGAGTACGTAGAAATGAGAAAGGGGTTTAGATTGATGTGTAAGAAAAAAGAACAGGAAAAGGAGAAAGAACTGGAGGGGTTAGGAAATTTTAAGACAGAGGGGGACGTCTGGAAGATAATAAATAGGTTTAGGAAGCGTAGAGTAGGGATAAGCGAGAAGATAGGGAGTGAGGAGTGGAGGGAGTTTTTTAAAGAATCATTCCAGGGCTCAGATTCAAGGAAGAGAGATGATGGGAGTAGAAGAACGGGGGAGGTAGAGATGGAGGAGTTGAATGTCGAGGAGATAGAGAAACAGATAACGAAGTTAATAAGGTCAAAATCAGCAGGGCTGGATGGGATAGAGAACGAAGCATGGCTGTTTAGTAAACAAGAGGTTAGGGAGAGGCTGAAGGAGGTAGTGAAGAAAGTATGGAAAAGGGAGGGATTCCCGCGAGGGTGGAGAGAAGGGTTAATAGTACCTCTGTATAAGAAAGGAGATAGGGATAGGCAGGAAAATTATAGAGGAATTACGCTAATGAATACGGCGTATAAAGTATACGCGATGGTGGTGGCGGAGAGGCTGCGGAAGGATGTCGAGGGGAAAGGAATATTGCCGGAGACGCAGGCGGGCTTTAGGGCAGGTAGGAGTACTATCGACAATATCTACGTTCTGCAGAACATCGTGGATAGCGAATTAGCGAAGAAGGGGTCGAGAGTGTACGCGTTTTTTGTGGATCTAAAAGGCGCGTTTCCGTCGGTGGATAGGGGGAGGTTGTGGGAGGCGATGGAGGATAGGGGAGTGGAGAGAGGCCTGATCGAGAGGGTAAGGGAGATATATGAAGAGACCAAAGATAAGGTTAGAGGAGGACAGGGGATTTCGGAGGGATTCTGGATGGATAGGGGATTAAGACAAGGGTGTCCGCTTAGCCCAACGCTTTTTGCGATTTTAATTGCGGATATGGAAAGTAAGCTGGAGGCCGGAGTAGTAGGAGGAGTCAGGATAGGAGGGGTTAGAATTTGGTCGCTAGCGTATGCAGATGGCATAGTGTTGGTGGCAAAAAGCAAGGAGGCCTTAAAGGAAATGATGAAGAGGTTGAGAAGATACCTGGATAAGAACAGGTTAGAACTGAATGCGTAAAAGTCCAAGGTTATAGTTTTCAGAAAAGGAGGTGGAAGGGGTACGGAAGGGAAGTGGAAGTGGAAGGGAAAGGCGGTGCAGGAGGTGAAAGAGTTTGTGTACCTGGGCTTCTTGTTTCGGAGGAATGGCGGAGTGGATGGTCACATAAAAGAGAGAGTGAGGAGGGTAAATGTGGTGATGAGGCAGGTGTGGGGGTTGGGAAAGAAGTTATTCGCAGATGATTTTGGAAGGAGAATGAAATTGTTTGACTCACTAGTGATGAGTGTCCTATTGTATGGAGTAGAGATGTGGGGGTGGAAGGAAAGCGAAGAGGTAAATAGGACACAGGAGAGGTATGTAAAGTGGACACTGGGGCTGGCAAGGAACACGCCTAATTATATTGTCAGGAGGGAGACGGGGAGAACGAGTGTAGGGATTCTAGCAGGGAGTCGGGCGTGTAAGTATGAGGAGATATTTTTGGAAGAGGGGGGAAGTAAGCTGGTTAGGGAGTGTTGGTGGGAGAAGGAGAACAGGAGAGGGGGTGGGAAGATGGAGGTTGAAAGAGAAAGGTATTTTATAACGAATGGACTGCAGATGGATGAAGTGAGAAGGATGCATGAGGAAGGAAGGAAGGTATATGAGTTGGTTAAGAAAAACAGCATGGAGAGAGAGAGAAGACAGCAGGGGAAGAGAGAATAAGAGAGACAAGGTTTAATGGGAACTATGTGTAGATTATGCCAAGGACGAGAGCGCAATATTTGTGTGAGAAAGGAGAGAAAGGAAGTCAGGAGCTTATAGCGAGGATGAGATGTGGGTGCATGGAGGGTTATAATAGGTTCTGGCTCGCTAGGGAAAAGAGGATGTGTGAACTATGTGGGAAGGGGGAGGCAAGAGTGGAGCATTGGTTGGAGGAGTGCGTAGAGGTGGAAAGGAGTGGGATAAGCATGGAGGTACTGATGCATGAAAGGGGGGACAAAAGGACAGTAGCATGGGTGAAGGGAGTCTTGGGTAAGATGGAGAAGAAGAGAAGGAAGGAGGAAGAGGAATGGAGAAGGAAAGGTTGTAAATAGAGGAGGAAGTAAATATATGTAAATGTAAATATTTTAAATAGTAGATAAGTATTAGAGATTAGCCGCGGAGGCAGAGTTTGGTAATGCGAGGCAAAGCAAGAAAGTAGGGACATGCGTGCGAGGCGAGGCGAAGCGAGGAAGGCAATGTGATCAGAGCGGGCGGCGTTAGAGATAAGGTGTGGAAGGATGTTAGTTTTAAGGGTTAGTTTTAAGAGAATTCTGTGAAAGAAGTGGAAGCAAGTCAATTTTTTAAGGCCAGCAGGCTAAAAAATAAACGCTTATCTATCTACAAACATTGTTGACAGAAAATTCAGGTTTTAAGCCGTTTTTTCCAAAATATATTTGCTATTTAACAGTTGGTAGCCCTGCTGCGAGTGTTTATGCGGTAGTAGGGTAGTTCAGTTTTGCAATATGGCGACGTGAGTGTTGTTTTGTGATAAACGTGTTATGGTTCTCATCAATTTTCGATCTCCGCCTTTTTTCGAATTTTTTGAATTGCAGTACCTATATATTAAGTATGTATACATTTGTTTATTTCAATCATGCATTTTTTATTTGCAATGTATCCAATGCATAATGAATTTTATCTATATTCTTCCATTATCTTTTTTTAAAGGTTATTCCGATTGATCGATTTTTCTATAAACAGATGATATACAGTTCTGCTAGGCCTAACTTTTTGTAAAAGACATATTTTTAATGTAGTCTTGGACCATATCTGATAGTCGTTTCTACATCAATATCATGATTACGAGAATTGAGGATTGATACACTAACATAACCTCAAAATAAAGAAAATCTTGAAACGTTTAGATCATTTATCTATTCAATTGTTTGCAGAAACCAAATTATTTATATAAGCTTACAGCTCATCTATTCAAATGATTCATATAATAAGTAATGAGCATCAAAGTATAAATATTGTGATGTTTAATTTGCTTTTTTTTGACAATTATATGTTTATTAGGATGTTTTACAATCACTCTGCAGGCTAAAAACTATAATGATACTCAGTGAAGGAAGTGAGGAATATGTTTATTCTGAAATCAAACCTAAACTTCAGAACGTCCTTATTTATGAAGTATTTTAAAGTTACACTATTGTGGTTACATTTTTATAATCGCATTCGTAATTTTGCTCAGAAATAATGAATAGCAAAGTTTTTTTTCATTTTTGTTCACCGAAAAATCAGTGATGACAAGCTGATAGCTGGTGAAAAAACAATCTTAAAATTTTTAATTTTTAATTTTTATGGAATAAAGTAAATTATAAATTTGATTATTTAGAGCACACTCGTATAAAAATTGTTTTAGTAAGAAATTAAATATAAGTATGGCATGTTTTCAACATACTTAAAATATAATTTAATGAAGCATTATTCTGATTTGAATTCCTAAATATTATGTAAAATAAATTTAGAAGAAGAAAAAAATTAATTAAAAAAAAGATAGGAAAATTATTACAAACTTTTTTGAAACATGTTTTTAGAAGCGTTGCATACAATTTGTTAAAAAATTCGTCTTTCGTTTGTTTGAGTAGCTATTCCCATGCGAAAAAGTATTATATGATAATCATTATAGGTCTATAATGATTTCCCTAATAATCAATTCCTATCATGAAAAAGCGTGAAACGAAGAAGCTTCTTTTTAATATTTCAATTTTTATTTATTTTTCTGTAAGTAGTTCCAAATAAATGGTTAATTCATACTTTCTTCTACATTTGCACTAATTATTTCCATATTCGAGTATTATTCATATCATCTATAATTATTTTTCTATAATTTGTTCTATAATTATTCCTATAATCGCAAAAAAAATTATAGAAAAATCAATATAAGCTTAAATGATTTTCCTACAATACTTTTTCATAAGGCATGATTCCTTTTGTTCGAAATTATTTATTAAAGCACTTGATCTTCTGTATCGTTGCAGATTCGTCATCTTCATGCAGAATTGCCAAAACTGAGCAAAACTGGGCAAACATAATTATAAAAGTTCGTCTGTTGAAAACATGAGTGGAGAAAGAAATGTTCCTTCTAAGGAACAAAAAACCTTTATGTGTAACACAGATGAAACAGATGACGACTGTTTAACTGATTTTAGTGTGTATGATAGTGACTCCGACAGTGAGGATAAGTGTGCGAATGATATTTGGCCCCTGTAAATAGTTCGAAACTTAATAAAATGCAACAACAAAACTTTATTGATAAAATAAAAAAGTGTTTTCAATCGGTCAATATTAATTTCCTCCAAGGAAAAGAAATCCTGAAAGTGAGGAGAACTCATTCCTGCCTACAATTCTTACCAAGAGATTGTAGAACAATTATGGGAACTGCAAGCTTTTCTCCTAATGTTATAAAAATGGGCCTGGGAGAATATTGTCATATAGGGCTTGCTAACACGTTGAAACAAGAATTGCGTCATCATTCTGAAATTCCAACTCTATTAGAACTCGATCTGCATGCGGATGGAGCAAGTGCAGTTAAAGTAGGTCAGATGGAATATTGGCCTTTGCAGTGTCGAATAGTTAACATTCTAAGTAAAAGACCACTTATAGTAGGCTTGTACCGTGGAAAAACAAAACCTGCTGATTCTAATAAATTGTTTAAACCACTTATTGAAGAGTTTAATAATATAAGAGGGGAGGGTGGAATTATTTACGATTTTAAGCGAATTGGTCTTCAATTTCGATGCTTCATTGCTGATGCTCCTGCTACAGCTTATGTTATGAGGCATCGCAATCATGTCTCCAAAAGTCCGTGTTCTAAATGCAAGGCAGTGGCTATTAGAGTTGTTGAAAAATTAAATGGAAAAAGTCGCAAAGTTAATACCATCCCAGGTGGAGAACATATTCCACGTACTCCTGCAGATGATCTAAATCGCACTGACCTGGACCACCATTTGCCAGGGATGGTAAGCCCTTTGATAGATTTCAATATTTGCTTGGTGTTATACTTCGTATTTGAATACATGCATCTCGTTTGTATCGGAGTTGTGAAGAAAATAGTGGAAGGACTGGTGAACGGTAAGTTCGAACTATGCAAGAAACTGGCATCGTTTCTAATCGAAATAATTTCTGCTAGATTGATAAAACTAGACGAAACTTGTCCCACGGACTTTCCGAGACGACCGAAAGCGATAACAGAATTCAAGGATTACAAGGCAACAGAGTTTCGCCATTTACTACTGTACTCTGGTCCAATCTTTTTTCGTGGAGTTTTGAGTGAGGAATATTATCAGAATTTCTTGCTGCTGCATCTTGCGATTCTTATATTGTGTTCATCACATCATACTGAGAGGCGATTGGAGTTTGCAAGAAATGCTATAAAACTGTTTGTTGAAAGTGCCGAACAGTTGTATGGAAAAGCATTTTTGAGTTACAACGTACACGGTCTCCTTCACCTCGTAGACTATGCTAAAAGATTTGGTCCTCTGGATGAGGTATCCGCCTTTCCCTCTGAAACCAATATCAGATCAATTCTCAAACGTGTTCGCAATCAGCATCGCTCATTGGAATAGTTTTCCTTACGCACACAAGAACACAACTATGAAAGTCCCCAACATGATATTCGAAAGGGCATTTCAGCCTCGCACAAGGACAACGAAGGTCCACTTCCTGAAAATCTACTTTCGCTAACTGTTGTACAGTACAAAGTAATACATATGGCTGAAACTCGTTTCTCCTTTAACGGAAAAGACAACTGCTGTAAAATCGGAAATGAAATGTTCTGTGATATTTTAAACATCATTCACTTGATCAATGAATTCTTTTTCGCAATTAAACGCTTCTTTAATGTTCAAAAGTTTTACAATTGTGCGTTTTCATCTAAAGAAGTAGGGATTTTTAAATGTTCTCACTTATCTGACGAACTAGAACTTATTCCTCTGTCTCACGTATCGTCTAAATGTTACAAAGCGCAATCTTGGAGTGACGATAAAAGTGATCGTTTATCAGTTGTCTCTGATGAATTTATAATCATCGAAATACTCCACGAATACTCCGAAATGGACGAAAATAATGACTAACCAATTGAAAGCCAATAAAAAGGTATGCTGATTTATACTACGTGCGAATAATAGCGTAAATAATAATAATAAAATTAATATTAAATTTTTTTAAATTTGTTATGTAACAAACAAACATTTTTAGTTTTAAATAAACATTTGTTCGCGATTCTTGGAAACCTGGACTTTCAAAATAGTAAACAAGCTATATATTTTTCAAATCTTGCATTGTTACAGATAAAATGGGCAAATCAAAAGTTAACGGTCATTCTCAGAGTGGACGTGTTTTGAAAATCCCTGGCAGATTTGTCCCCATAACAGACGAAGATGAACCGGCTGTGAAACGCCATAAAATAAATCTAAAAACCCGCATAAACAGTTTAAGTCAGACTGCAAATGTCCAAAAAATTTATCTTCAAACTCGTATAAACAATTTAAGCAATTCTTCAAATGTTATTTCTGCTGATAATACACCTCTCTCGACGTGCATTCATACTTTGAAGCCACGGGGATTAGTGCAAGCTATAAAGGAAAAAAATTTTGTAACAGGATCGTTATCACCAAACTTGAATTCTGAGCCAGGATTTTCCAAATTAGGACTGCAAGGATCCGCAAAGTATGTACTCCGTAATGGGTCTAAGAAAAATTTCATGGAAAATGGTACCATCCAAAAGAAGAAGCTCACTGTGAAAGGAGAAGAAACCAGGGAGGTCTTGCGTACTATTACAAACCATGTGCAAAACGATAACTCCTTATTTAAAACACGCAGTATTATTTCCTCAAACTCCACATTTTCCGTTGATTTGTCTGCCTACATTCCAACTAATTGGTCTTCTCCAATAGAACATCTGTCCGGTACTGATTCCCCCAATGTTTCTCTGGAAGAAGTTCTGCAAAATTTCGAAAACCGAAATTTTGAGACTGAAAAGCAGAATTTCAAAGATCTATGGGCAAATTTTGCAATGCCACAAATAGCAAGTGTCCTAAAACTTATGGACCAGGTGCAAGAACAACGAATACATAACATCCAGAAATTGTGCGAAAGGAAAATAGTAGCACTTGGGGAAAAGCATGCATCAGACATTCGGGAATTACAAATTTCAATGATACAGGAATTTCAAAGGACAAGACAATGCATCAGGTATACTGCGAGCACAAAATTTGTCACAAAATATTTACCCGTTCCTGAATAATATTCTTATTTTTAATATTATTTAGGAAAAACTCATCACAACGCAAAGGGATCTGTGTTAAACCTGCTGAGCTTCCGTTGATGACTTTAGAGGATTTTCATGCATTTGGAAAGAGTTCCGAAGTTACTCATGAAAATTTTGTATGTGTTTCGAAAATTATTTAAAAATATGTTTTACATTAACTATGAATATTTCTCGTAAAATCCTTTTGGATAATATTATAATGTATGACACATTGCAGGTCAACTATTTCGTTGAAGCTGGAGGACTTTCTCCTAAGGATGCTCTTAATAGGTTCTTGAGGGAAACAATAGCAGATGAACTGTGTGCCCGATTCACATGGAAGACAAAAAATAAGGAATCAGTAATAATGAAGAGAACATGGTTTGCAAATCTCCTTTTTGGTAGGTTTCGACACAATTTCTACTTTACTTGAAGCCTATTGATCATACAATACTTACAAACCTTTTAACTAGCGGACTGGGAGACTGGGTTATTATCGGGGGCTTTTTGAGATTGCAGAAAATCGATAAAAAAAACAGGTAATTTATTTTCTGACCCGGAATATTTTATTAGATTCTTAGATTCAGTAGGAAAGCTTATGCAATTATATGTACTTTAAATGTCACTTGACTTGAAAATTGACTTGAAAATTGCCGTGTGCCTAGCGACCCGGGAAATCCAGATTAAAATTATTATTATTAAATTATACGATTCAATGATAAAAGCGTGTGACGAGTTGAATGGCGTGAATTAATTACCAGCCAATCAAAAGCGGGGAAATGTTACAAATTTGATAAGCAAGTTATGCCGCAGGCAATAAATTTGTTTGCTAATGCTAGCATAAAAGTCGAACAAAGAGAAATTTCTTGTACTGTTTTTTTTTTTCTGTCTTATTTCTACTTTTTTTGCCTTTAAGTTTTTATTTATAAACACGGTATTTGGGAAAACTTTTTTCCCAGCAAATTTGCGATCTTATTATGGTCCTCAGTTTTAAATTTGAATAATTTGAATTTTAAACTTCGAAAATTGAAGCTTAAATTTTTTTATTCGAAGGCTCAATGGTTTATACGTATAAAATGGAAGCTCTTAATATTAACTACCAAATTTGATTCTGGTTGAAAAATATAAATCCAAATTATCATTTTCATTGCTCTAAATTGAAGAATGAATTAATATATTTTTAAATGTTGAAAATTATATAATTTTAAAGCAGTTTCACGTTAGAAACATTAAAAATTTAACATTTTCAAATTAATCGTTTAAAATTATTCACTTTTTAAATTAGAAGTAAAATTATTTAAATTTTTAGTCGTTGGAAATAAATAATTGTTCAATTGTCATTTGTACATCAAAATAAAAAAAAAATCACTTGCAAATTGAGAATTGAACAAAATGAAAAAAATTAAATTTCAACCTTCAATGTTTAAATTTAGCACTCTGACATTTTAACTATGCAAGGCTTTCTATTATAAACACTTCAGTTTCAAATCGTTTACTTCTGAATATTCGATTTATAATTGCTCATCTTAAATAAAACGACAAATATTACTAAATATTTTTTTTAAATTCCTTTTTAAAATTAAAACATTTCAGTTTACTATGGGCTAAAAGTGGAATATTTTAGACAGAAATTTTTAATTGTAAAATCGTTTATAAATGCATTCTTCAAGTATAAGAAATTTTCGAATGTTTAAAACTTATTTCTACTAGGTTCAAGCCATTAGTTTCAATGAAGGAAAAATCAGTACAATTTCTATATCTGACATGCCTTCAAACTTTTCTCCTAACTTGTTTTAAATTTCAGTTCAAAAGCATTAAACATATTATTTTTCTGATACACGTGATGTTTTGACTTTTCACTTCAAGGTATTTTCTTTAAAACTTATCGTAAACCAGTCCTCTTGGTAAAATCATACCGATCCTAAAAAAATAATATTAATTTTGTAAACTTTCCTAGTATCTTTTAGTACTTAAGGTGAAACGACCGAATAATTTATAAATAAAGACGCTAACATTTTTAGAATTTCAGCGTAGTATTTTATAAACGGAACAATTTTAAACTAGAAGTGTGAGAAATTTAATATAATTCAGAATTGAAGCCTTGAAAATTGCAAAATTGTATTCCAAATTCGTAGGGGCAATATTGAAAAAAATTTAATTGGTATAATTTTCCGATTGCAAATATCAAAATTGTTAGCTTTAAATGTAAATTTGTTTATGAAATATAAAATGTTTAATTGCAATCTTAATAACTGCATGGATTAAAACGTAAATTTTTCAACATTTTAAGATGTGAAAGGAAACCTTTAATAGTGAAATAATCAAATTATAAATGTGTCCAGTTGAATAATTTGCTATTGAAAATTTGAAAGTAAGACAATTTCTATCACTCAATCTTGTACAATTTCAAATTAGAAGTTTTAATAGTTTAAAAGTATCAGTGCATTTTGATCTATCGACTTTTGATTGCCTTAAACGTAAATTCATTCCATTTTGAAACTTTTAATTGTATATAAACTCAGTTTGAAAATTATGTTAGAAGGCCTCCAAATAATAATTCTTCAATTCGTATGACTTATAATTTAAAATTGCACAATTTGAAATATTTTTCAACTGGAGATTTTTTCACTGGCAGGTGTCCGGAAACTCTTTTCTAAATCTCTCTGACTTCTTTTTTTCTATAATATGTTTTTTGTTTAACCAAGAATCGAACTTTTGAGAACGGTTACAATGTTATTTGAAAACATATATCACTTATTTTAACTCTTTTTGTGCAATTATTTTGCACAAATTGATTTTCTTGAGTATTTGTTTTTAAAAACAGTTTTTAAAGAGCATACTTCTCTTTAAGCCTTTTTGAGAAATTTTGTTGCACAATTAGATTTTTTTAAAGTTTAGGTGTGTTTGAAAAATGTATTTTCAAATATTTATTATTTGTTTTCATATTAATTAAGGATTTAGATTTTTTTAAGAATACTAATTGTTCTGCCTTTTGCAGCTGCACTGAAACAATGTCGTGGTATTCCACAACTCAATCAAGCCCAATTCGACTTAGAGATGCAGAATGCATTGAATGTTGTAAAACAACGTGTACGAGATTCCGAACGCCGAATCAACGGTGAAGAACATGCCACTGCTAGACATCCCAGACATTACATGGAACCTGATCTACATCACAAAAATCTATTGGAGCCTGGTCTACATCACAGAAATCCAATGGATCCTGTTCTACATCGCAGAAATCCCATGCATGATGGAAATGGATCTATATGTTGCCTGATGAACATGGCAGAGATATAATGCGACTCGATTCATTCGAATTTCATGAGTAAGATTTCATTGAGCCACATGATGAGCAAATATATTACCAAGATTTGAATTTTAATGCTAACTTAAACAACACCAAAGCAAAACAAGAAAGAATAAAGGAGGATGAAGATAGCACAGAGGAAGGCGAAAGTAAGTTCAGGTGTTCTGAATTTATAAATGGAGAAAAATAGATATTAACAATTTGAATATTAAATTATAATATATCGATATTACGGCATAATATTTAACATTTTCTATGCAACATACACAATATTTAAGGGCAATATCTCTTTATATTAAAAGTATAAAATCTAAAATATTAAAGTTAAATATCCCGGCTTGACTATTAGTTTGATTGGTCATAAAATTCTATTGTATATACGTTAAATCGCATATTTTAGTTCAGCACCTTACTCAGGATGGTGGCTAAAGTTCAAATAAAAAGTCCCCAGCATTTCCCGGTTTTTTTCCGCTTTACAACCATTTTTCCCGGCCATAAAAAAAAATGCAAGCCCTTAAAAGTGTAATTATTTAAATTTGAAATAATGAAAACTGGACTGCAATCAAAAGTTCAAAATAAAAAAATGCCCTTTTATAATTCAAAAAATAATTAAAAAGAAAATGTTCTCATTTTAAGCGCAATGAAAATGTTATAAATAAAAACTGCCTCTCCCTTCGAACTCAAGAGAAATGTTAAAAATAAAAAATTTCCCTCTTTCAATTCAGCTAAAAACAAAAATTCCTCTCTTATAAATCAATCAAAATGTTAAACATAAAAAATCCGCTCTTACAATTCAGAAAAAAATTGAAAAATTTCCCCTTTTGACATTAACAAAAATGTTAAAAGTACAGAATTTATCCACCTTTGACTCATTTAAAATGTTTTAAAATAATTCCTCTTCCAATTCACAAAAAAAAAAGGATTAAAAATATAAAAATTCCCTTTTTCATCTCGAAAAATAATGAAAACCAATATTTTCTCACTTGGAGCGCAACAAACATGTTATAAATAAAAAATGTCCCTCTTTCAATTCAGAAAATAGTTCAAAGTTAAAATGTCCTCCCTCCCGAATGTAAAAAAATGTTAAATATAAAAAATCTCCCTTTCTAAATCCAGCTCAATGTTCAAAAATGAAATGTCCTTCTTTCCAAATCAGTAGAAAGAGAATTTGTCCACGTTCAAATAATTTAATGGGTTAAAAAAAGTTCCTCCTTCAATTTAGAAAAAATTTCAAAACAAAGTTGTCCTTCCTACTAGCTCAATAAAAATTTTATAAATACAAAATTTACCATTTTGATCATAAGAAATATGTTAAACGTAGAAAATCTTCATGACTTTAATCCATTCAAAATGTTTGAACAAAATTTCCTCTCCCAATTCAGAAAAAAGTGTTACAAATAACAAAATTTCATTTCTAATGCGGCAAATGTTTAAAACCAAAATTTTTTTCCTTTAAGCTCAATAAAAAATTCATAATAAAAAATTTGCCTCTTCCAATTGAGAAAATAGTTAAAAGTAAAAATGCCCTCCCTTCGAAACAGAAAAAATGTTAAGAATAAAAGTGGTCCCTGTTTAAAGTCGGCAAAGAGAAAATATCGTACAATTCATAAAACAATTAAAAATAAAAAAAAACCCCTTGAGATCTTAAGAACAACGTTAAAAACACAGAATTTTCCCGCCTTTAACTTATTTAAAATGTTTATAAAAATGCCCTCTTCTAATTCACAAAAAAAATTTTAAACAAAAATTTCTTCCCTTCTAACTCAATAAAAATGGAAGAATTTTCAATAATAAACCTTGAAAATGTTATTATTCTAAAAAAGGTACAAATTACATTATTTGACTTTTCAACCATTCTAAATTGTAGGATTCGAAACTTCCTGTCATACAGAATATTTTTTTATTAGGATTTCAATTGTGAATATAAAACTGTTTTTTTTATAATAGAATCCTTTTAAGTTGAATTACTTTCATTTTAATTGTGTAAAATTAAGAATGGTTCAATTATGAATAATACTTTTCAAAATTCAGAAATTTCTCTTAGGAATTTAGGATTGAAAGATCTACTAAATGGAACAATTTAAATTGAAATTATAACAACAGAAATTGAAAATCTAGCAATCGGAAATTTGAAAGATTCACAAGTATTAAGAAAATTATTAAAATATTGGGGCTTTCAATTTTACATACCTAGTTCAATTTTAAACAATTGCAAACCATAAAATTTTTAATCAATTCATTTAAAATGATATATTCTAAAAAATACTAAACAGATAAATTTTGATAGATTAATTGTCTCAAGTCTGCAATTAGAAAATGTTCAATTTTAAACGTTTTTAAATTTTGAATATTGTCTAATTATAAATCTATGAATTCGAAATTATATGAAAATTGAAAATAATTCATAAAGCTTCAATCAAAATAGGACGATTGCAATGTTTAACGCTTCAATTTGAAAATTGCTTAATGTTGAACAGATTTATACTTTTTTATTCCTAAAGTTTAAAAAAAAATTCAAATCTGTCTTCTTAAAAATTACGTAATTTCCTATGATATTAAGTTAGTGATATTTGAAGTGCTTGGAAAGAATTTCTACAAAATATTTAAAAACATCTCTGCCAAAAAATAAACTCACTGTCATTTCGCGGTCTCAAACAAAAGTATGCATGATTTCAAATATTTTAGTTCAGGATATTGCTATAGGGAAAATCTTCTTTTCAATATCTACGGAAGGTCTGCTTCAATATATAGATTCCCGTCCCATACTCAAATCGCTAAGATATTAATCGATAGTATCTAGATATTCAATTATAATATCTATTTTCCTCAGTGCATATCGTTCACATCTTTTAGGTATTCATAATTATTTAAGTATCATAACTAAACAAAATAAAAATTCCCAAGAAGTTTACATAAACTTATTGATTCAAACTGTAATGAAAAAGTAAGTCTTAGAAAAAGTATTATTTTATAAGAGCTCAAGTTTTTGTTGCTTCGAAAAAGTATTATGCTTTCTTACACTTTTTTAGTTTGTGTTTTCCGAAAAGCCCCTATTTTATTTTTTTTTTAGTATTTCAGGATAAACAATTGATCGGATCCATTATTTGGTTAAATTTGTTATTTTTTCATTAAAATTATATGAACTTTCTATGATTGTATTTAAGAGCATTGAAAATTCAATCATTTATGAGAAATTTAATTCAAATTAAAAATAACATAATTATTGCTTCAAATATACACAGATTTGTTATTGAAACTTTTTCGAAATTTCCTCATAGATTAAGAATGATTTATATTTTTTCCTCATTTTCAGTTTCTTCGGAAGATGAGATCAAAGACGATCGTCTTACTCCAGACAATGATTCCGTTAATATAATGAAGAAATATTTTCGAATTTTCGAATAAAGAAGTGTATTTGATCTCCATTGTCTCCTGTCACGAGCCGCTGTTCAAAAATAGAATAGTCACGTCTAAGCATTCGCAACTGTCTTTTTATGGCTGTAATTTAAAGCTTTCGTACTTTTAAGATTTTAAATGTTTTCGATGAAAAATTCTTAAAGGTTTCATGATTTTGAGCGCATTATTTAAAATATACTGTTAAGTACGATAATATGTAAACACTTTTCGTTACTTTTAAGATACAAAGTATCTGTGATTCTAATATTTATAAATGTTAGAAATATGCATAGGCGTTTTCGATTGCGAGCATCACGTAATAGTATATTGTGCTACAAGTTGAAAAAGCGAGAGATTTAAAACGAGTGTGAAGTTAGCTACCCGAGCGGAGCGAGGGTGGCTATCACACGAGTTTTAAATCGTCGCTTTTTCAATGTGTGGGACACGATAGTTTTTCTATAATTTGTTAAAAAGTGCTAGTTTTTGTTTACCTGTTTTTTGTGTAAAAAGAAGGCGACTTTTTGTCGATTGACGCAGCAATGACAATGGCAATTATCAAAACCATGGAAATAATATGGCAGTAATAATAAGCTGGTTCTCACAATTGAATAGTTGGCCCATAAAGTTGAGGGCTTCAAAACTTCCGATTTTTCGTGAAAAAAACCAAGCACAGTATTTTCGGAGAAACTGACGGTGTTTTTTTGCTTTTGCCAAGTGACAAAAGTACATTCAAAATACACAACTCGAGACTTTTCAGGAAATTGCTTTTGGGTTAGGGACGACAGTCGGAAAATAGAATGAAGTTGGCTGCGCACGATGCACGAGTCCACCCGAGGCAGCACGAACCCACCCGAGGCAGCACGAACCCACCCGAAATAACATTTACTTTTTCCACTGTGCCTCACTTTTATCACTGTCCATTTACTTTTTCCACTGCATCTGTCCACTTTTGTCACTGTTGCCCGGAAAGGTCGGCACTGCGCATGCGCCACGTCATCGAGCAAAAATCGGTAACTTTTTACACTAAAAACAGGTGGAAAAACTGGCACTTTTTCGCGAATTATAGAAAAAAGCTAATATTGAGTACCTTCATGTTTAATTTTATCTAGGTATGTAAGAGTTGTAAAAATTCATAATTCTCATTTACTTCGTTTATTTTTTTCTGCAATAAAGTCTATGTTTCACACAGATAATATTTTTTTATTTAAGCCGCACTAATGTAAATATATTTTCCTTTATTCCTTTTTAAATGCTATATACAAAATTAGAAGACATACAAATTAAATTTATTATTACAAAACTTTCTGTTTTCCTCCCTTTATCAATTATTATTCAATTTTAATTATTACAGATTATACAAATTACTTAAAAATGTAAGTTAAGAGAAAATTTCAAAAAATTTCCCGCCCTTACGCATGCCCGAACATGCAAGCGATGCAAGCTTATACAATAAGAGGGTATGTTTTTAATATTTCAGTGTCGTTGTGACGTCTCTGCAATATATTCTCCCAGAAAGGGCTGAAATATAGTGTAAAACTATTACAGAAACCTATTTAGTACCATTTTTCGTTATTTTAATTTTGTCTGGTGTATACCATGACCAGTCTGGGCCAAAATCTGCTATACCAGAGTCTGGTGCCAGAACAGCACGCCAAAGCGGAACCAGCCGGGCGCCAGGCTGCAGTTATTGTTGTTAAATTATTTTTTGGAATCCATCCTGAATCCTTATTAATTTATTCTGAATTCATTTAAATTCTTTTTGCAAGTCTTTTGCATTTTTTAAATTTAATTGATAAAATGATCAAAGGATTTGAAATATTTTAAGGTAGTTTTTTATCCATGGCATTTACAAGAGCTTTTAAAAAAATGCAAGGTATTTTAAAAGATTTTAAAGAATTTGGAATATTTTAGGATATTTCAAAATATTCACATAAATTTTTTATTTATTTCCATAATATGAAGGTATTTCAACGGCTTCAAAATATTTTAGAGTATTTTAAAAGGTTTCAAGGCATTTTCAAGAGATTTGAATAATTTTAAGGGATTTCTAAGCGTTTTAATAATTTTAAGCGAGTCCCCTGGAGATCCTTATTTTTATAGTTTCGTAGACTTCGCCGGAAACCCTTCTGCTCTTTCAAATTTCAGAAAATGGGAGTTACCACATCTCTGAAATATAATAGAAAATAATGTAAATAAAAATGATACGGACTTGGAACAGGGAATTTTGGGATATAAATGTAATTATGACTTGAAACAGGGAATTTCCATAGAGAATTATAATTTTCACTTTGGAAAACTTGAAAATTCGTGAAGCATTTTAATTGAGACTTTAGGACAAAACAAACTACTCACACGTATTTTAGTCGGAGGGACCATTTACTCTGAAATCAGAAAAAAACTTTTCCAACGATTGCATTTGATTTCATATGATTTCATTACGGATTTCATACTATTTCATACGGCTGCTTCTTTCTAGTAAGCTAACTATTATTTCAATAATGACATGACACTAATTTCAATTAACACGCTCTATCCGTTGACTGCTGTCGACTCCCATCTAGACTTGCAGACTCGCACTGATTGCTCTTGACTCCGTCTGACTCCATCTGATTTATCGCTGACTGCTCGATGATTGCTCGCACGGGTCGCACTCACGCTCGCACTATATAACGTCAGGGGCGGCGAAACCAGTGTGGGTGCCACGGCGAATATCATAATTAAACTTTCTTCACGCCAGAAATGAGCCATAAGTTTATAATAAATAACAAAAGTGTTTAGAACAGATATAAATAAATCATAAAATAAATTCACTTTCCGCTTATAAACTTTTGCGTTGTGATGTTCAACATTGAGAGTACTATTATGTTTGAGCTGAAGGGAACAAAGTTTGTGATTTGGCATCCGAACTCGCATCCGAAAGAAGAGAAAAAAATTGTTTTGAAATCGTTTAATATTTGCTATTCTCTTTTTTTATTTCAAAAATTTTTTAAATTCCTATTTAGGTTGGCCGTTGGACCGGGAAACCTGGAAGTGACCGTGAATTTATTTTTTGACGGGGAATTTTAGGAATTTTTATTTAAAAAAATCTATCTATCTAAAATACTCAAGTTTAAAACCGATTCAATTTAGAAAATTGTAATTAAGAAAAAAACACATTTTTTAATATATAGCAATATTTGTCGGTTTATATTCAAAACAAAATAATTTGAAACTGAATTGTTTGAAATAGAGGTCCTTGAATCGTTAAAATTTCAGCCATCTAAATTTAAGCTTTAAACGTCACAATTGTAATTGTCCTATTTTTAAGTTTTGAAATTTGTAAGTAAAATTGTTAAATTTGTATGCATAAATAATATTATTCCAATTATTAATTTTAAAAAATTCGAGTAAGTTTAAGAGATATTTAGAAGTTTTGAAGACTCCAACTTGATTTAAAATTTAAAAAGATTAAAAAAAATTTGTTTCACAAAATCTAAATTTTTCAAACAATTGGAACAGTTATTATTAATTTAGAAAAATTCATGTAAGTTTAAGAGATATTTAAAAGTTTTTAGATGATTGAAAAATAATAATTTAAAATTTGAGAGGATTTAAAAAAATGTAGATTTTTGAGGATTTCAAATAAAAAACGTAGAAGGTTTTTGAGCATTATAAAAGGTTTCAAAAGGATTGAAACAAATTATTAAAAATTCTAAGAAAATTGAAAATTACTTTTTATTCTGAATAATTAATTTCAAGAAAATATTTTAAAATATTTCAAAGGATTTCCAAATTTGTCAAAAACGAATCTGAAAGATTTGAAGGCAATTTTTTTCACTTTGAAAGATTTTTAGATAATTTTGGGAAATTTTTGAATAATTTTTATAAACATTTAGAAGTTTTGTAAAAATTTCAAAAATAATTCGAAATTTGAGGTTATTCCAAAAAAGTTAAAGCAATATGTAGAGTTTTGAAAATTTTTAAGCGTTTTAAGGGTTCTGAAATGTTTAAAGACAATACAGCAATTTTCTTAAGATACCTGGGAACATTTAAAATCATTTTTCATTTTTTTTAAATAGTTTCAAGAGAATATTTAAAAATATTTCAAAACAAGTACACGTTTTGATGTATAAATAACAATTTAACAATTATAAATTTTTTACAACTGAAAATAAAATTAATTCATGTTTTAAGATAAAAAATTTTCAGTTAAAAAAATGATAATCGTTCAATTTTTATTGTTTCTGTTATAAAATTTCTGATAATTATATGTATACCATTAAACCATTTCCCTTTCAGGGTAGGCGTGACACTACCCGATTTGAGTAGTGTTTCTAGGTGGATAGTTTCTTGTAGTAAATAACTACTACAAGTGTGGGCTCACCACACCAACGATGTGCCAACAGCACGCAGTATTCTCGAATGGTCACCCATCCAAGTACTAACCGCGCCCAACGCTGCTTAACTTCAGTGATCTGACGAGAACTGGTTTTTTTTTTTTTTTTTCTTTTTGAATTTTGTTTATTAATTGCCAAATAGAGTTTTATACATGATAGAGTTTACAATAAACAATGAATATCTTTTCTTTACATTATTGCAGACTTACTGGCTAAGGAAAAGCTCTCGAAGTCACGTACATTATTTTATGCCCACGAACGCATATATAAGTTTAAGATTAACATTTATATTTGGTTTTCTAAATATTTGCTACTACGTGGTAGAATTATCATATACATTTTTCTCCAGTATTATTAGTCAGAAAAGGCATATAAAACTGACCATGTTTTTTCGTATTTTTGTTGGGTATAACGATTAAATATATATATAACAAAAACTATACTAAGAGGAATTAAACTATACATAAATATAACAAGAACGATTGATTAGGAATGCCATGCGATATTGCATACTTCTGATATAAGAGAACATATTTGACTCAATTTTTTATTACAAATATACGATTAATACATTATAATAAAAGTTTACATTTTTCTAGTTATTTAGGCTAGCCTTTGCACAATCACAATGTTATTATTATCAATCAATACAATAATATAATAATCGAAAAGAAGGATAAAACTATTTGGTAATTTTGTACTAGGATACTATTCTAGATAGAAAGTAGGATTGCTAAAGTGTGCTATTCTTCTAGCCAAAAGTATTTTTTGGTATTTAATCTATGCTTATCTTTTTTTTCCTTATTGGTAGTGCATGTAGTGAACCTCCATGCCTCGTTTGATACTCGTGTGTCTAGGTGTTTGTCGTATAGGATAGCTTTTTTTGTTGCATGTCTTTTAAAGTGGTATATGACTGGCGCACCGTGTGTGTCCTGAATATATCCATTTTTATCAAGGTATATGAATGCTTCTGGTGGAATAAAGTTTGTTTTAATTACATTTTCGTAATACTGATCGTTAGGGTAGTAGGTTCCAAAGATTAAACTGTTTTCTGTTACATTTCGTGTGTTTGCAAAATGATTTCTAGCTATTTTTATAATTTGTGTGTCAACTTTGCGAACATTTGCCATATTATAGATTTGTTCATTAGATATATATTTTTCATAATCTGACGCAGCTGCTCTATACTTTCCTAGGCAGGCCCTTAAGCATTTTCTTTCAAAGACTCTGATTCTCTCCATAATAGCCGGACTAATGTTGTACCATATGGGACAGGCGTATGTTATTATGGGTCGCACTATTAATAGGTAACATTTAATTTTAATTTTATAGTTTAAATATTAATTATAGACTAGTCTTTTTAGCATGGAGAATGCGTTTCTCGCTTTGTTTAGTTGTATTCTTACATGTTCATTAAAATATAGGGTTTGATCAATATTGGTGCCTAAGTACTTAACTATTTGTCTATTTGGAACCGGTTCTCCTCCATCTTTACGTTCTTTTATCTGGAAATTTTTCCAATTTTTTCTTGTGTTTTTAGTTGATTGACTGAGGGGCGGTCTAAATAGGATTGTTTCGCATTTTGAGACGTTTATTTTTAGCTTCCACGTATGAATGTAGTATTGAACTTTTTCAAAAAGGTCTTGCAGGGCTTCTTGTATTTCTGATATTTTTTCACCTATAATGTAGATTATTATGTCATTTGCGAATGCAATTGCTCTTTTATTTATATCTACGTTAATTCCGTACATTTTCAAAATTTCGTTTATGTAAATATTAAATAGTATCGGTGACAGTACTGTTCCTTGGTGAAGGCCATTTAGGACTAAGAAAACTTTATCAGGAGTAATATTACCGTCTGTTATTATAAAGGACTTTCCTGTAATCATTTCTTTGATTATTTTGATGAGATATTTGGGGAAGGTATTTTTTAACATTTTATATATTAGTCCGTCTATCCAGACTGTATCAAAAGCTTTTTCTAAATCTATTAGACATGCTCCTACATAGTTTTGATTATTAATTGCCCAGCAGATGTCTGACGTTAGTTTATTTATGGCATGGATGGTACAATGTTTATGTTTAAATCCGAATTGGGATTCCGGTATTATGTCTTTTTCTTCGCATACTTTCACTAGAGAGTCCTTTACTATAACTTCAAAGACTTTACTTATATTTGGGAGGAGACTTATGGGTCTGAAGTCCGCTGGGGTTATACTATTATTTCTTTTTTTGGGGATAGGAATAATTTTGGATTTTTTCCACTCCTCTGGGAAGAAGCTATTATTTAACATGTTGTTGAAGAGGATGCAATAATCGTTAATAATTTTCGGTGTTATGTACTTTAGTACTATATTTGGAATGCCATCGATGCCTGATGATTTTTTATTGTTTAGATTTTTTAATATGTTTTTTAACCTAATTTTTGAGGTAAAGAAATTTTGAACGTTCTCGTCTAATGCACAAATGCTGTCTGCATTTAGGTCGTCATTAAATCTTACTACCGTTTTATGTATTTTTTGCTTATCTTTTATTTCTCGCTCGAAGTCTTCTATTTTTTTATTGATGATTCTATTTAGTCCTTCTCGTCCGAGATGAAGGAATTTGGTGTGCGTGTTTTGGAAGTGTGTGCCTATTATTTTGAGTTTATCTTCTTCGTTGGAGATTATGTATTTGCCTGAATCGTCTTTTAATAAACTATTAGTGTTGATGTTTGCTTCCTGGAGCAGCGGTGTATCTTGGTTTTGTATTTTAAGTTGTGGGATAGAGACTTTTCCCTTAGATCTAAATATTTGGTTGACTTGGGGCAACATGTTTTTTGCATCATTGACTGGAATTTTGCTGACTTTTGCTTCCCAGTATGTATTTATGGATTTAATATATTGCTGCTTGAGCAGGGCTTTTATCGCGATTAATTTATTTTGTAGTATATTTAGTTCTTTATTATTATGAGTTTGAAAGTTTCTATGGATTTTATTTATTCTAGATATTAACTTGCTTTTTTGTTTTTGGATTTTCATGATTAAGGGTGTTTGGTAGCATTCCATAGAATTTTTACTTTTAATTTTTGGAACGGTGTTATTCATTGCAATTGTTACCGCTGAGTTTATGTCTTTTAAATAAATATCTATTTCTTCGTTGGATAAATTTCTATTGTTAGGAATGTTAGAGTTATATTCTTTAGTTAAGTGTTTTGTAAAATCTTCCCAGTTAGTGTTTCTGAAATGAAGTTTGTGATTATTTTCCATTTTTTCCAGTAGGAAATAAATATCATTTTTAGAACAAATTTCCATCTGAATTGCATTATGGTCGCTATTGTACTGTAAAGTTTCGAGTTTGTCAGTATTTTCAGATTTTGTGACTTGTAATCTGTTATCGGCTAAGCAAAGATCTAGGTACGAATTTCCCCTTGGATAAGAGGGAAAATTAGGGCCATACAGTTTTAGTTTGTACTTTATTTCGTTATCATCTACCCAATTTCTTAAAAATGTTCCTCTGGTGTTAAATGATTGGTTTAACCAACTAATATGCCTAGCATTTAAATCACCTGCCATTACATAATAGTTGTTAGGATCATCTAGTTGAAGTATTTGAAATAGTTTACCTATTTCTCGATTAAAGCTCAATCGTTCGGCATAAGGTGCATAAGCTGCTATAATGTAAAGCTTTTGATTGCCTGGGAGGCAGAGACTAATAATTATTATTTCTAAGTTTTTAAATTGTTCTACTTCAGATAGTACTATGCGCTTACATTTTAAGGTTTTTTAAATTAGAATTGCTACTCCCCCCCCTTGTACCGCATTTGGACGGTCTCTTCTAATGATGTCATAATCTTTAAAATCAATTTTATGTTTTGGATTTAGTTTCGTTTCGTTTAGAGTTGCAATGTCTGGGTTATGAACTTTCAGGAAGTTTAAGAGACTATTTCTTCTTTCGTTTGCTATAATTGAATCTACATTTACGGATATCATCTTCAATTTAGCAATTTTTAAGGTACTTGTTGTATGCGTAATATTGTCATCGGCCATTGGGAATAGGATCAGGGATCAGTTAATATTGTGAACAGATTTTCAATTCTATTACTATTTTGTTGGATTAATTGCATAATTTTTAATAATTCTTTCGATATGTTTTGTAAAGTTTCTTTGTCTGGTGCTTCTTGTCTGTTTTGTGTGTTATTTGTTGTGTGGTGTAGAGGTTCTGGAGTATTATGAGTGTTTTGGATATTTTGCTGTTTGTTATTTTTTATGACGTTTGAGAAAGGAATTCCCGGTTGAATGTAATTGTTTAGCATACGCTCTTTAGCAATCCTACTTTCTTTCAGCAGCTGGATTTTTTCCTGTGCCCTACGCTTCAATTGTAACTTTACTTCGCAGCCTCTGTAGGAGGCAGGGTGTCCGAAATTTTTGCATGTTACGCAGAATAATTTACTTCTATCATCTGCGTTCGTGGGTTCTGGTAATTTACATTCCCCTGGCTGGTGGTTTTCATTGCATTTGACGCACCTATAGTCTAAGTGACAATTCGAAGCTACATGGCCCAGTCTTTGACATTTTTTGCATTGAATACTATTCCTTTTCTTCAATTTTTCCCACCTAATTACTTGGTAATTTATATACTTGATGCTATGTAATTTAGATGATTGGCTGTCTTGTGTTAGTTGGATTAAATAAAAAGGCAACAGTCTATTTTCTTTCTGTGATTTAGGTGTTGTGTATCTAGAGGCTTTTAAAAATGTAATATTTTCAACGTTAAGTGATTTGAGCTCAATCAGCAGTTCCTCGGGTTCTATTTTCGTCCCTAGCCCTTTTAAGAGAAACGATTGCACTTTCTCTTCTTTGGGTGTGTAAGAAAAAAACTTGGCCTCTGTAGCTTCGAGTTGTTCTTTCGCTTTTTTAAAATCTTGTATGTTTTCGGTGTATAATGTGTGTTTATTACTATTTACGCGCTTAATATGGAAATTACCTGTTTCCAGTTGTGTCTTTATTAGACTCACCGTTACTGCTTGGTCCTGGCCGAAAATTACAGTTGGTGGAGGTTTCCCTTTCTGTCTGGTGGGCGGGGTTGTTTCACGTCCTCTTGGTCTTGGATCAGGCCTTGATGAGTGCTGTCTTGTTTATTGCCCTTATTGTTGACTACGGCGCCGGCTAAGCTGCTGGATTTTCCCCGAGGGTTATTTCTTGGGTTTTGGGAAAAACCCTTTTGCTTTTGTTCTTGATTTTGTCCTTTCTCGTGTCCCTGGCTTTCTGAGATGTCAGTTTCCATGTCGTGTGTAGACTGATTTTGTAATTTCTCTAGTTTTTCTATTCTTTCGGTCTGCTCACGTATGGGTTTCATCAGCTGTTCTATTGTTTGTTGTTGCTTCTGGCTGTTGGTTATCATGTCTTTGTATGTCTTTTTTTATTTCCATGTTTTCTGTGTAAGGCATTGCTCCTTCTTGTTGCTGTGGTGCTGATTCTTCTGGTGATATCTTAGATTTAGATGTCGTGGAGGATTTCACCTTTCTTTCCAAGTTTTTTCCTGGTTTCTCATATGGTTTCAGGTTATCTGTTCGTTTAGTGTTGTTGCTTTGAACTTTCAGATTCGGATGACTCTGAGTTGACTTCTGTTCTGATGCACTTACAGTTGACTGCTTCGTTTAGTCCTTATTGTTTCCCATGGTAGATTTTTCATTAAAAAATGCCCACATGTCGGCATTTTTTATTTCTTTTTTGGGGGGAAGACCCCCTGAATCACTATTGAAAGTTGTCTCTTTCTCTTTTTAAATTTACACTGCGCGGTATATTCTTCTGATAATCTGGCGCGAAACTTGGCCTATAGCCCGCCGTGGTGACGGTTTGTCTTGTTTAGGATTCGTACTAGAGGATTTGGGACCACGCACTACCTGCACCTGGAGCACAACCGATCCCTTTGAAGGTTCAAGGGCTAGTAGTGACGAGAACTGGTTTTTTCAGCGTGGTATGCCCGTTGGCCATATATAATTTTTTTAATTTACAGTTTTGTTTATTTATTCTTCAATTTAGATTTAGAGAATTGAATATGATAGCCTAGATTTATATTTTTTGAATCTTTGAACAGTACAGCTTATAAAAGCTTAAAATTTTCAATTTTGCAGTTTAACGGCATTTAATTTAAAACTGTTCACTCGAAACGTGTTAGAAGCTTCCATTTTATACGCGTAAATTATTGAGCATTTAAATAAAAAAATGATGAGCGTTATTTTTAAAAGTTTAAAATTCAAAAGGGTTCCTCTTTGAGTGTTTTCGAGAGTGTTTGAATTTGAAGTTCACTTTTTATAACTTCAAATGAAAATATTTTTAGCTCCAAGTTTTCGTAATTTTCAATTTTGATGACCGTCAAAAATTGTTGTGACCCGGGAAACCACCGGGAAATGACCGGGAATTTTTCTCCTGGAATAAAACGGCCAGCCTGCTATTGGTTCAAAAATTATGGCGCATTTTTCATATGTAAAGTTATTACTAGTCGATAATAATAAAAAATTATAAATTACAAAAAAAATATTGCTCAATTTACAATTTTTTGAAACCGTGCGAAAAACATGTTTTTTTATTGAGCCATACGTACTTATTTAGGAAAAAGTTGAATCTGTCGAACCTTAAATTTCTTCAGTTTGAACCAAAGAAACATGATATAATTATGCTTGTTAGGAAGAAAATTCATTTCACGACTCAGGAAGTTTGGGATTTTTACTTTTCTCTTGATTTTCAAACGTATTAAAGACAACAAAATTTTTTTCCCTCATTAAGCAACAATAATATGCCTATTTGGTTCAAGCTAAAGAAACCTCAGGTTCGACATATTCAACTTTTTTTTAAAAAAAGTGTACATTTAACTCAATCCAAAATAAACATGTTTTTTTCAGATATTCGAAAACTTCTAAATTGGGGGAAAAAATTAAAAATTTTAAGTCATACAACGCGTTGCAACGCGTACACTCGCTGCGCACATAAACTGTAGAGGGCCGTGCTATAGTGTGCTCACCGCTATCCCATAGCGACGAAGCAAGTGTGTACGCTGAATGCACTGACTACACTGACTGCTCTCTTGATTGCTCACATGACTGCTGGTGATTACCCACAATCTTTCGTTGACTCCTACTGACTCGCTCACGATTTCGGAATACTTTAAGAGATTTCTGCTGATTTCAGTAGATTTTCATTCATTTTAAAATATCGGGTCTTTTTTAAAAGATCCACTCAGATTCCACTGATTTCAAATGATTTCACAAAGTCTTATGCTTGTTGAATTTGATTTCATACCAATTTCCAACGCTAAAACCCCTTGCTTCGAGAGTGAATGGCCCCTCGCTATAGTCATATACCTATTTCTGAATAGATAGATAAACGTTTATTTTTTAGCCAGCTGGCCTTAAAAAATTGACTTGCTTACACTTCCATTTTTTACAGAATTTTCTTACAACTAACCCTTAAAACTAACATCCTTCCACACCTTATATCTAACGCCGCTCGCTCTTATCGCATTGCCTTTCTCGCTTCGCCTCGCCGCGCTCGCATGTCCCTACTTTCTCGCTTGCCTCGCATTACCAAACTCTGCCTCCGCGACTAATACCTAATACTTATCTACTATTTACAATATTTACAATTACTTATATTTACTTCCTCCTCTATTTACAATCTTTCCTTCTCCATTCTTCTTCCTCCTTCCTTCTCTTCTTCTCCATCTTACCCAATACTCCCTTCACCCATGCTACTGCCCTTTTGTCCCCCCTTTCATGCATCAATACCTCCATGCTTATCCCACTCCTTTCCACCTCTACGCACTCCTCCAACCAGTGCTCCACTCTTGCCTCCCCCTTCCCACATAGTTCACACATCCTCTTTTCCCTAGC
Organism: Andricus curvator; assembly: GCA_932195095.1. Lineage (NCBI taxonomy): Eukaryota > Metazoa > Arthropoda > Insecta > Hymenoptera > Cynipidae > Andricus > Andricus curvator. The sequence continues at coordinate 44,982 of CAKNYM010046381.1, read as the reverse complement.
GAGCCAGAACCTATTGAAACCCTCCATGCACCCACATCTCATCCTCGCTATAAGCTCCTGACGTCCTTTCTCTCCTTTCTCACACAAATATTGCGCTCTCGCCCTTGGCATAATCCACACGTAGTTCCCATTAAACCTTGTCTCTCTTATTCTCTCTTCCCCTGCTGTCTTCTCTCTCTCCATGCTGTTTTTCTTAACCAACTCATATACCTTCCTTCCTTCCTCATGCATCCTTCTCAATTCATCAATATGCAGTCCATTTGTTCTAAAATACCTTTCTCTTTCAACCTCCATCTTCCCACCCCCTCTCCTGTTCTCCTTCTCCCACCAACACTCCCTAACCAGCTTACTTCCCCCCTCTTCCAAAAATTTCTCCTCATATTTACACGCTCGACTCCCCGCTAGAATCCCTACACTCGGTCTCCCCGTCTCCCTCCTGACAATATAATTAGGCGTGTTCCTTGCCAACCCCAGTGTCCACTTAACATACCTCTCCTGTATCCTATTTACCTCTTCGCTTTCCTTCCACCCCCACACCTCTACTCCATACAATAGCACACTCATCACTAGTGAGTCAAACAATTTCATTCTCCTTCCAAAATCATCTGCGAATAACTTCTTTCCCAACCCCCACACCTGCCTCATCACCACATTTGCCCTCCTCACTCTCTCTTTTATGTGACCATCCACTCCGCCATTCCTCCGAAACAAGAAGCCCAGGTACACAAACTCTTTCACCGCCTGCACCGCCTTTCCCTTCCACTTCCACTCCCCTTCCTTATCCCTTCCACCTCCTTTACTGAAAACCATAACCTTGGACTTTTCCGCATTCAGTTCTAACCTGTTCTTATCCAGGTATCTTCTCAACCTCTTCATCATTTCCTTTAAGGCCTCCTCGCTTTTTGCCAACAACACTATGTCATCTGCATACGCTAGCGACCAAATTCTAACCCCTCCTATCCTGACTCCTCCTACCACTCCGGCCTCCAGCTTACTTTCCATATCCGCAATTAAAATCGCAAAAAGCGTCGGGCTAAGCGGACACCCTTGTCTTAACCCCCTATCCATCCAGAATCCCTCCGAAATCCCCTGTCCTCCTCTTACCTTATCTTTGGTTTCTTCATATATCTCCCTTACCCTCTCGATCAGGCCTCTCTCCACTCCCCTCTCCTGCATCGCCTCCCACAACCTCCCCCTATCCACCGACGGAAACGCGCCTTTTAGATCCACAAAAAACGCGTACACTCTCGATCCCTTCTTCGCTAATTCTCTATCCACCACGTGCTGCAGAACGTAGATATTGTCGATAGTACTCCTACCTGCCCTAAAGCCCGCCTGCGTCTCTGGCAATATTCCTTTCCCCTCGACATCCTTCCGCAGCCACTCCGCTACTACCATCGCGTATACTTTATACGCCGTATTCATTAGCGTAATCCCCCTATAATTTTCCTGCCTATCCCTCTCTCCTTTCTTATACAGAGGCACTATTAATCCTTCTCTCCACCCTCGTGGGAATCCCTCCCCCCTCCATACTTTCTTCACTACCTCCTTCAGCCTCTCCCTAACCTCCTGTGTACTAAACAGCCATGCTTCGTTCTCTAGCCCATCCAGCCCTGCTGATTTTGACCTTTTTAACTTCCTTATCTGTTTCTCTATCTCCTCGTCATTCAACTCCTCCATCTCTGCCTCCCCCGTTCTTCTACTCCCATCATCTCTCTTCCTTGAATCTGAGCCCTGAAATGATTCTTTAAAAAACTCCCTCCACTCTTCACTCCCTATCTTGTCGCTTATCCCTACTCTACGCTTCCTAAACCTATTTATTATCTTCCAGACGTCCCCTTCTGTCTTAACATTTCCTAACTCCTCCTCCATCTCTTTCTCCTTTTCCTGTTCTTTCTTCTTACACAACAATCTAAACCCCTGCCTCATTTCTACGTACTCCTCCCTTTTCGCAGTACCCTCTTTCCACTTCTTATACTTCCTCTTCACCTTTCTTTTCATCTTTTTACATTCCCTATCCCACCACGGCTTCACCATTCCTTTCTTCTTCTTTTTGAATACCTTCTTTTGCACGCACCCTTTCACTTTCTCTTTTAAATCCTCCCATATCTCTTCCACCGTCTCCCCTTCAAAGCGTACCTTCCCTAACTGCTCCTTATATTTCTCTATCGCCTCCCTCGTCCAGCTAACCCTCTCCCCCGTCGACACTTCTTCCCCACCTTGCCTTCCGCCGTTCTCACCCCTTATCCACAACCCTAATGGCTGATGGTCTGATTCTACCCTCCCTTCTACTGCGAATCTCTCCATCTCCTCCCACCCTTGCATATTCATAACTACATAATCTATTACTGATACCCCCATCTTACCTACGTATGTGTATTCTCCCTCTTCGTCCCCAGTTGCCATACCATTTGCCACCGCCCAGCCTCTATCCTCCATCCAGTCCCTTAGAATCTCCCCCTCCTTATTTATTAACCTATCCTTTGAGTTCCTTTCGAAGCTCTCCCCTTCCCTGTAAAGGCCCCCTTCCCTTCCCATCCTCGCGTTAAAGTCCCCACCCAGTACCACCATACCCTCTTCTCTTTCACCTAACAAGTCTTCCACCCTTTCTTTAATTCTTTCCATCCCATCCTTATTGTACACTGTCACAAACTTACACATTACCCCTCCTATCTTTACTTTCCTCATTTGCACTCCCTCCCCCTCTACCTCTCAGTGAGCTTCTTCCTCTAATCCATCTCTAATCCCCGTTATAATTCCCCCACTAGCCCTTCCTTTCTTCTTCACTCTGACCGCCTCCTGGAGTCTCCACCTATACCCCCTTGGCACCTTTGGCTCTATTCTATCCCATTCCTTTCTTTCCACCCACGTCTCTACCAGTCCTACCACATCAAATTCCTGGATATACCTCCAGAACTCCTCATCCTTCTTCTTTACCCCTGCTACGTTCCAGTAAAGCACCTTCACAACTCCTCTACCCTGCATTACCCCCGCCCCCCTACTTCCTACGAAACAAATTCCCCTGCACTTCCTTCAACACCTCTTTCTCCTCGTCCCACACCCACATTTTCTCGTCTATTTTTATTTTCCGATATCCTACCTTCGCCGATCTCCCTTCACTCCTCTCCCTCCTAGCCCTGTCGTACAGCATTCTCTGTACATCCCTTTCCTTTCTCGTCAAATCGTGATCGATGAAAACTTCCTTATCCTTTATCCTATTTTTATTTCTCATTACCCCCAATTTTTCTTCCCAGCTCTCCAACTCCACAACCGCCACTTCTTTCTCCTTTCTCCCCTCCAACTTAACTTTCCCTACCCTGCCTTTATTCCACCCTATGCTCTGTAGCAGCGCTTCCACGCCCTCCCTTTCTTCCCCGCTCTTCATCTTCAACCCTCTTATCACAATATTATTTCTCCTGTCTGCCTTCTCCTTTCTCTCCATTCTCAACTCCATTGCCTTTATCCTTTCCCTATCCGCCCTCTCCTCCTTTTCATTCCTACGCTCTCCCACTTTCTCTTCTATCATATTCCCTACCCTCTCCCAAATACCTTTAATCTCGCCCCCGCTACCCCCGACTCCTATTTCCATTTCCGCCCTGCCCTCCACCTTCTCAAGCCTTTTTTCCGTCCTTTCTTTCCACGCCCTAATCTCCTCTTCCATCTGTTTTATTTTAACTTCTTTTTCTTTTCTTTCCCTCTCTAACCCATCTACTCTCTCTCTCTCAGCTCTTTCACCTCCTTTTCCCATTTCTCATCTCTGATTCGCAGGTCTTTCCTCATACCTTCCATCTGCTCCTTGGTCCCCCTTACGTCCTCCCTCAGCCCCCTGATCTCGCCTAACAACATCCCGAGAGCCTCCTTTTCCAACATCTCCTCCATTTTTTTGGGGGGTGACCTCGGTGTTATCCCGCTTTTTTTAAACGGGCTCTCGACCTCGCTTTTCTCCGGACTCTCTTGGCTGTCTCTCTTCCTTTTCAAGAGATCCTCCCCGTCACTTACGCTTGACGCTCTCTCCCTTACCTTCTCGCTTCCTTCGTTGCCACCGTCCCGATTTCTCCCTCTCCCCGACGCACCGCTCGACACCGGGCGACGCGTTGTTGGCCGTCGTGGCTTGTGGAAAATTCCCTCCCCGTCGGTTTCACTACCAGCACTGCCAGTACTCTCGCTGCCCACCTCCCGCTCTACCGCCGGTAAATGGGATCTATCCATGCAGTACCTGCCGCAACCTACAGATGTCTCTGAAAAATGTTGGCGTCTTTCGCCGCCAAATTTTCCTTTTTTTTCCCCCTTTTTTTCAATTCCTCAGTCCCTGCAGACACCCCTTTCTCTCCCTTAGCATCCCCTAACTTTTCGAGAACCACCCTTGAACCCTCGAAAGCCCAGGACTGCTGACCACGAACTCCCTCGATTACTTGCCAACCTAACCTCACTTTCCCTATCCAGCTAGATACCACCTCCCACCCACGCTGAAACTCACTTTTTATCTACCCAATTCACCCCACACAACCCTACTCACCTCCTCGGCTTCCACCCTCACACTCCACTCACACCTTCCACACAAATTCCGTAAAATTCTCTCTCCACCTGTCACTAAACACGTTCTCACTTCCGCCACCAACATGCAAGTCTACCTATTTCTGAATTGTATGAGTATTTTTAAAGATTCCTAGAATTTTTTAATAGATTTATATAATCAAAAGGCATTTTTAAAATTTTAGGTTGTTTTTGAAAATTGTAAGGAATGTTAAAGAACTTTTGAAAGTTTCAAAGGATTTTAAATATTTTAGGTAATTTTAGAAGATTCCAAGGAATTTTTTTACATTCTCATTCTAATGAGAAGGTATTGGTTTTATGTAAAATTTGACATAGTCGGTTTTCATCAAATCTCCACGTTTTGAGACCCCCTGAGCCAGAAAAAACGGTTTTTACCAAGGTGTCTGTCTGTCTGTAGTCTGTCTGTCTGTCTGTCTGTCTGTCAGTCTGTCTGTCTGTCTGTCTGTCTGTCTGTCTGTCTGTCTGTCTGTAGCCACGATAACTTTCGAAAAAATGATCAGATTTGATTGAGCTTTGGCACACTTTTTTATGGCCGAAAAATAGAGAACGAGTTCGTTAACCAGCTATTTTGGATGAAAATCCAAAAAGTGAGCACATTTTGAAAATTTTTGAGACCACTTTTTTGGAAGATTTGAAAATTCTATGTACGGTTATTAGTAGTACGCAAAATGACGAACAAAATATTCTTATGACTTTTTGTGATAAAAAAAAATTACTGGAGTTATAGCATTTTCAAAATTCCAAAAAACAAACGAAAATGAACATTTTAAGCCGAAAAACGCACGATATGAAAAAAAGTCAAGAAAAGAAAAATGTTGGTTCCTGAACACCCTATAATATTTTCATAAAAACTTTTTGAATTTTTTGAAAAATAAAAAATTCAAATTTTGATCGCACAAAAAATTAATGAAAAATCAAAAAAGCCATTTTGCTGTCAAACTATGCAAGATACCAGGAAAGATCATCTCACAAAAATTGTGCACCTAAAAAAGATCTACAAATTTCTTATCATTCACTTTTTGATATGACGCGTAGTTTTTGTTTTATTCGTAAAAAACAGCATTGATAATAGAAAAATAAAATTTTCAGACGAATATTACCAGCTACGAAAAAATGACCAAAACAAAATTTGTTCATCCAAGGAAGAGGTACAAATTTATTGTGACTCATGTTTCGATAGGATGCGTGGTTTTTGTTTTATTCGTGAAAATAACATTGACAGTAAAAAAAATCTAATTTTTGAAAAAACAATGCAAGGTTCGAAAACATATAAATTAACAAAAATTGTGCATTCAAAAAAGACTTACAAACCCGTGATCAATTTTTGTGGTAAGAATATATTCAAAATGAAAAAATTAACTTTTTTGATAAACGGCACAAGCTAAAATAAAATGTTAACTAATAAAATTTGTCGCCTGAATTATGTCATTACTTTTCATTTGAAATCAAATACAAATTTAGTAATTTGTATATGAAGAACATATAACACGAAGCACAAAGTGCGCGCTCAGTGTATTTACCAAATCGCACGCCGTAAGTGCGCTCAAACTTTTTTGTTTCTATCATACGGTTCAAATGATTTTCAAATCAAATATCGAGCGCGAAGCGCGAGTGTCTGGATGAGAATGTTTTCCTTAAGGTCGATAGAACCTTGAGTAAATAAAGTTCCTTTTCAGTCTAAAATAAAAACAAATTTAACAATCACTTAATATGTAGAGGTTTTGATAATTTTATAATATTTGCAAAAAACTTTTTCTTTTCATCGAAGTCGAACACGAAGTTCAAAAATCTAGAGCAGCCGAGCGTAAAGCGCGATGCAAATACGCGCGAGCGCGTAGCGCGAGGTGAATACATAATCGAGCGCGAAGCGCGAGATAAATATATGATCGAGCGCGAAGCGCGAGATCCAACAGTCGCGCGCCCTAGGCGCGCTCAAACTTGCGAGCGAAGCGAGCTGCGCGCGAAGCGCGCCATGAGAATGTGCCCGCCAAGCGGGCAGATTTTTTTATTTTCATTAACTTGAAGGGATTCCAATACGTTTGAAATCTTTTAGGATGAAGAATTTTCTAGAATTTCGGAAGATATGGAACGATTTTACAGGACCTTTAAGGTTTCAAAATATCTTGAAAGATTTCACGAGATTTGATAAGGTTTTCGAGGATTTCAACGATTGTGAGGGTTTTTAATGCTCTCAATGTTCTTTAATAAAATTTCCAGGATTTGAGGAAATATCGCCATATCACATAGAATTTCATGACATTTAATAATGTTTTGGTGGATTTTAAGGAATATATTTAAGAGAAGTGACGTATTTCGTAGGGTTTCAAAGATTTTAAGAGTTTTCAAATTACTTTTTGGAATCCACCCTGAATTCTTATTAATTTATTCTGAATTTATTTAAATTCCTTGGAACTCTTTTTAATTTTTTTAATTTAATTTATAGAATGATCAAAGGATTTGAAATATTTTAAGGTATTTTTTATCCTTGGAATTTTCAAGAGCTTTAACAAAATGAAAGGTGTTTTGAAAGATTTTAAAGAATTTGGAATATTTTAAGATATTTTAAAAGATTCACATACATTTTTTATTTCTTTCAATAGTATGAAGGGATTTCAAAGACTTTGAAATATTTTATGGGATTTTAAAAGGTTTCAAGGCATTTTCATTTTTAAGCGAGTTTTAAAATTATTTCCAACTCATTTGAATTCATTTGGATTATTTTGTAGTCATTAGTCACTTTTCTGGTTAGAAATTTGTAGGGTTTCAAAAATTTTAAGACATTTTCAATTGTTTTTTACAATTAACTTGGAGTCCTGAATTCTTTGGAATTCTTCTAAATTCACTAAATTCTACTCAATTCAATGGTTTTTAAAAATGTTTATTTTTAATGTTTCTAAACTCGTTTCAAACTTTCTTATTACTTTTTAAAAATTATCTCCAATTTATTTGAATTATTTTTTGGTCATAAATTAGTAAGGTTTCAAAGATTTGAAGAGATTTGAAATTATTTTTTGGAATTCACCCTGAATTCTTATTAATTTACCCCGAATTATTTTAAACTCTTTGAAATTTCCTTGAATCTTAAAAAGTTTTTATTTAATTTATCCTGAAGTCTTTAAACCTCACCTTGAATTCTTAGGCATTTCATAGAATTCTTTTGAATTCCCTTGAATTCTTCTTAGTTCATTTCAAAGTTACTGAATTCATAGAAGTTTTTCCATATTTTTAAATGGTTTTCAACTCATATGAATTTTTCTGATTGACCTTGAATTTTTATGAACTTGATAGAATTCTTTTCATTTACCTTCAATTTCTCTAAATTCATTCCAATTTTACGGAAATAAATGGTTCGTGCGCCAACCCTTAACGAACGCACTTTTCCGTATATATTTAAACATCTTTTTCATCTAACTTAACTGAAATTGAGTATAGATAACTGATACCACTTTAATAAGAATCGTGTCATATCAGGAAAGATGCATAAGTCAGAGAGATGGAAAAAAGTGGAAGCTACCACTAGAAATGTTATGGCTTTTATAATGACCGACACACTTGGCCGAGGATATTCATCGTGTGGCATGCAAGGGAATACGAACTTCCAGGAAACTAAAATCTCAAACGCTATTATTAGTATGTATAATATTTAAAAAATATTTCGAATATTCACATTATTAGTATGTATAATATGTACAAATGTATAAGAATTATTTACTCTAAATTCTCTAAAGAGTACTTTAAAGTTTCTAGCTAATAAAAATGTTATATACTTTTACAATTATCACAGGAGTTATGTTGCGAGTTTATCCTGGCTCAACGAGAAGTATTATTGGAGACCCTGTTAACGATTGGTTACGTAGGACAGGGGACAGAGTGAAAAGGGCTGTCTCTCAATAGAGAAAAGATAGAAAAAGAAGAAACATGCGTCTAATTTAAAAATGTATCAAAACTTATTGTGTCGTAATTTTTTTATAAATGTTTTACGAAACTGTTAGACATTCAAAAACCTTACGTATATTGAAAAACTGTAAAAAGAGCTAAATCTCACAAAATTAAAACGATTTTTTCGAATGCTTGGGTTAAAATAGAAGAAAAAGGTTTTGGCGGCACTACCGGGTTACTATATTTTCAAAGTATAATAGAAAATGTTGTGAATAAATATAATTCTGACTTGGAACATGGAATTTCCATAAAGAATTATAATTTTCACTTTGTAAACCAGCCATAAGGGCTATGTTTAAAACAAATTTTTTGAATAAAACCTTTCAGTGCAAATTGTAGATCATTCATTTCTTCTTAGATGTACTCTCCAGCGCAGTTATTCACATATAGAAAAGTATGAAATAATGTTTTAAAAATAATTTCTATTTACATTCTCATCTGAATGACAAAGTGTTGGTTCTATATGTGAAAAATGTCTTTCGTGGATTTTATCAAATCTCGATGTTTTCGGACTCACTGATTGAGAAAAAATCGATTTTGCTTCGGTGTCTGTCTGTCGTCGTTGTTTTCGTTGTCTTCATCTGTATACACGATAACATTTGCAGGACTTCGTCGATTGGATTGCCCTTTAGTTAAAATTTTTAAGGGCTGAAAAGAAAGGACGAGTTCGTTAGCCAGCCACGTTTGACAAGCGGTTTTGGTTTTATAAATCGAAAATACTTTTAAAAAAATAAAAAATTCCATTTTGCAGCAAAACTATATCAGATACGAAAAAAATATCGAGAAGTAAAAATTGTTTACCTCAAAAAGATGTACAAATTTCATTTAGACCATTTTTTGATCTGACGCATATTTTTTATTTCAGCCGTGAAAAAATGTCATTAAAAATAAAAAAAATCTGTTTTGCAGCAAAACTATATGAGGTACGAAAAAAATGTTCAAGAGTAACTTTGTTCACCTCAAAAAGATCTACAAATTTACTTCTAACCATTTTTTTATAAGACGCATATTTTTTGTTTTAATCGTGAAAAATATGATAAAAAATTCCATTTTGCAGCAAAACTTTCTGAGATAAGAAAACAATTTTAAGGAGTAAAATTGTTTATCTCAAAAAGATCTACAAATTTACTCTTGACTATTTTTTTTTTTAAGACGGATATTTTTTGTTTTCATCGTGAAAAATGTAATGAAAAATAAAATATTCTATTTTCCAGCAAAACTATACGAGATATGTAAAAAAAATTAAAAAACAAAATTGTTCATCTCAAAAATATTTACCAACTTTCTGGAAATGATTTTTTGATAAAATGCATTGTTTTTGTTTTAATTGTGAGAGCGAAGCTAATTTTTGACTAATTTCAAAAGGCTACTTTTTTAATACATTATTTTTATTTTTTAGGAGGCGTAAAATACAATATTGGCAAGAAATTCGCGATTTCGCGTTTCTATTCTCAATAGCACTAAAAAAATGCGTCAAAAAATAAAAAAAACGACCAAATTTGAATCGGCGCACATGCGAATATCTCCATTAAAAATTAATAGATCTATATCAGTTTAAGTATCCGGGTTATGAATTAACTCGGCTCTAAGATGACATCAAATAATTTTTTGGGACGTCCTTCAGCATATCCCCCAAGACGTCTTCAAGACATAGGGAGGACCGGACATTGGACGTCTTAGAGACGTCCTAAAGTTGTCTTTTTGATGACTCGGGGACATAGACGTCAATGTCCCATAATGTCCCAGGACATATAAGGACGTTGTAAGGATGTCCTTTGGAAAACTTTACAAGAAATATACTAATCTTGGAAAAGAATTAAGAAAATCCGCTCAAAGAGGAAGAGAACCTGAGCAAGATGAAAATAATCAACCAGTAACAGGTATTATAAGTTTACTTTTAAAATTTTCAGTGTTTGATTGAACTTTGTGACTATCCTTATATAGGACCCCACCCGTTTTCATCCTAATAGCTTAATTTAAGAAAATTTCGAGAAAATTATTTTATAATTGCAATTTTTGTGTGAAAAATATGTTCATATGAGTTTAAAAAATATTAATTAGGAGTTTTATTTAATTTCCTTGTAGAACAAGAAGTTTTTGATGCTTTAACTGGGTGGAACACAAGAATAGAGCCGTGGTCAGATGCTGTTGATAAGTGGAAACTCAGAACCGAAATACGTTCGGATTCCAGTAGTATAGCTATGCGAGTTCTGGAACCACTACGTAGATCCAGCTGCCACCGAAAAATGGCGCCAATGGTCAGTTCCCAAAGTCGGTAATTGAACTGTCGGTAAGGTAGATTCCTGTCACAGGCTCTTGACTCGGCCAATAATGATGGTCCCTGTTTTACCGACCGAACCCACAAACAACTTTTATAAAGGGGGCGCATGTGAGATCAGGGATTCTCCAAGTTCTGGAACATTCTAGAATTTTGCTTTTCTAGGAGTTTCGATCAAAGTGGATATATTGCCTCTTAGATTTTTACTCGTTAAACTTTCTGGATCACCTCAGTCGTTAAACAGTGATCGAAATTTCTGGAAAGCTGGAAAGAATTCGTGTTTCGCTTAACGAGGTGGCTCCCTGCAATACCAACCAAGAATACAATTCTGGGGATTCCCGGAAAATAATCGAACCTTCTGGAAATTTTGACGTGAACTCTGAAGATTTTCTATACATCCAGGTTTCTGGAAGGCTTGAATATAAGCTCTTGCTTTCGAGGTTTTCAATATCAGTAAACTTTCCCGAAGCATCGATATTGGACATAGTCTCTAACTGCTTTGCAGAAAAGGTGAATCGATATATTCTCAACTTGCACCTATAATGGTACATATTTAAAATTCAACGTCTCGAGCCTTCCACAAATTTCTTTGTAGACGTGATGATCTCTGACGATTTTTTATACAACGAATTTTCGAGAAGGCTCGACACCTAATTAAAGAATTATGGATGCTAATTGAAAGTTGAATTATATGGTACATATAGCTGCGCAATAAATTTTTACGACACTTACGGATGTGCAGTAGAATTCTATGATACACATGGATTTGCAGTACAGTTTGGTGGCGTATGTGGCTGCACAGTAGAGTTCTGCTACATATACCGCTGCGCAGTACACTTCTAGGTCACTTATGGATGCACAGTAGAGTTCTATGATACATGTGGATGCACAGTGCAGTTTGGTGATGTATATGGATACGCAGTAGAGTTATGTCGCATATACCGCTGCGCAGTACACTTCTAGAGCACTCGTTGATGCGCAGTAGACTTATAAGGCACACATGAATGCGCACTACAGTTGAGTGGTACACAAAGGTACGCAGTAAAATTCTGCAGTACATGCAGCTGCGCAGTGCACTTCCACAATACTTATGGATGTGAAGTGCACTTCTACAATACTTATGTATGTGCAGTGCACTTCTACAATACTTATGGATGCGCAGTAGACTTTTAAATGTTGGGTAGGCTTCTAGGACCCATATGAATGCGCAGTGCAGTTTGGTGATGCACAAGGCTGCGCAGTTGACTTCTATGATGCTTATGGATGCGCAATAGTCTTCTATAGCACATGCAATGCGCAGTAGTATTTTACGGTATATAGAGCTGTGTAGTATAAATATATGTTACCTAAGACTGTGCAGTACACTTGCACGGCACACAGGGCTACGAGGTACTGTTTTGATGAAGTCTGTAACACGGTTCTGTTCCAAGCTAAATGCCGGTAAAACCGTGACCAGTCATTCACCGACAGACGATAATGGTTCGTATGGGTGGTAAGATATCACGCGTCGATAAGTGTTGCAAGTAACAGATGGCGCCATCGTCAAGTCAGTTGAATTGGAGGGATATTAAAAGTTGCACGTCGGAAAATTTCAATTTGAACAGGGGAGTTACCAATTTGAAAGTTTTACCAGGATGAAAAAATATTTGCTCACCCATAGTAAAGGTTAGAAATTTGAGGTTAGTTCACCAGGTGACCCACCCAAAACGTATTTACTACATTTTTTGTTTAGATGGCTGTATAAGTTAGACTGAATATTAAAAATGATTAGAAATTTAAACAATGGAGAAAATTTTAAAGGGAAATATTGCTCATATGAACACAAATTTCACCTAATCGATCAGTCAATTTTTTTAAATTTCTTTAAGAGAGTTCAATCTGAATGGTATGAGTGCCAAATGTGCGGAATTTAAATTCAATCCAACAGCATTTCTTGAAGTCCAGCGTTGAAAAGAACGATAGCGAGCAATATTTTGGATTTTGAATTCAACCCACTGCTTTTTGAAAATATCCAAAGCTGGAAGGAACGAAATTCTTTTGCAGAAGGAAGTTAAAGTTCGTCTTAAATACATTCCGAGCAATGTAGAAAGCGCGCGAAATTTGAATTCATTTATCCGTAAATTAAATCTAATTTTTTTGGGGTTGAATTCAAAATATAAAATATTGCTCGCTATCGTTCTTTTCAGTTCTGGACTTCTGCAAACGTTGTTGGGTTGAATTCGATGCTCTTTGTACTAATTCAATTTAGCCTAAAGTCTCTTAAATTAATTAAATTGATTAGATAGAATTTGTGTTTGAATTTTTTTAATCATTTTTATTCTTTAATTTAATTTAGACAGTCACCCAAACAAAAATGCAGTAAATACATTTCGGAAAAGTCACCTGGGCAACTAACCTCAAATTTATAATCTTTACTACGCCTGAGGAAATTCTTTTTTGCTTCTGGTAAAACTTTCAAATTGCTGCCCCCTCCTCAAATTTATATTTTCCACATGCAACTTTTAATTTACCGCAAATTTAACTGACTTGACCCTAGCTCCATCTGTTTTCAGTAACAACTTATCGACTGGTGGTTTCTTAGCACGGATACAATTCCAAATCGTCAGTCGGTGAATCATCGATCATTGTTTCACCAGCATATTAGTTTGGAACAGAACCGTACATTACAGCCTCTTATGCCGTACAAGTGTACTAAATAGCCTTATATAACATGTAACTTCACTATGTAACTCTATGTACTGTAAAATACTACTGCCTGTCCGTATAGTTCTAGAATTAAGGTATAGATCACATATCCAATATCGACGGTTCTCGAAATTTGTTGCAGGCAAGAGCCCTACGTGCACACGGAAAAAGTGGATCGTTAAAAAAACTCTGTGAACCAGCAGCTCTAACTATTTTAAATTGAACCTCAGCTTTTCGTAGGTGAATGTTGTTAATGTTACTATTTCGCATTCAGGTTATTTGAACTGACTTCTCAAAGGAGTAGGATAAACAATTTCAAATAGTAGGATGCACTGCACCAGTTGGTAACCGTCCACACTCAGGACAATAAGAGTTACTATTTCGTGTAGTATGCCTTACTTCTGTGAAGAGTAACTTTGCCGATTTCGCATTGTAACGCATATATGTATATGTATATATGCATTGCACGCATTCTATACACGATTTATAAATAGATTAGCTCCAAACTTTCGATAACAAAATGATGTGAAACGTCGATCGATTTGAAAAGGAAAAAATTATTTTATATATGATTACTCCACTTAATTTACAATTATTCTTACACAATTGCACGTACAGAGCCTTACACATATGATCGCACGCTCAAACGCTTTGAAAAATCGCCCCCGCTGGGGAATCGAACCCTACCTAACTACCTAAAACCTGTCCTAAAACCTAAATCTAGCGCACGTGTTAGTCACGTGAGCTACGGAACCGCTTAGATTTTTCTGACAAACTCTGGGTCAAGCGGTTTCTCTGAGAAAAACGTGGCCAGCTAAGAAATTATAATAAATATTTACTTAAAATTTTTTTAATTAATCTCTTACTGATGATTTCTAACATTTTGTAACGAGCTTGGGAAAAATATTTTGCTTAGAAGTATTAACTCACACAGTAAATATATTATTAGTAATTTATATGTATATTATTATAAAATGAATTGAATTACAATTTTTAAAAAGTACATATTTTGTATTATTATTTTGTATTAATTAAGGCTTGAAAAAATGTTTTCGAATGAAAGTTTTGGAATTTTGATTTTATTTTATTACCATCTCACTTTATTTAAAACGCAACATTCATTTACATAACTGATATATAAATAAAAAATAGTTTAAACATCGTAATAATATATCAAAGGCAAAATCGAAATCACTATTTGAAGATGAGACAAACGTTGAATTGTGATTTAAATTTAAATTTTTTGCACAAATAAAATTTTTCTCATGAGATACGGTGATAAATTTGCTGAATTAGAATAAAAACTCTTTAAAACAAACAATAAATATTCGGTTCCGAGAAATTGATATCAGGGTGCACAGTCTTCCCGTGTTTTTCTTAGTTTCCCCTTTTTTCTTGAAATTCCCCTTTTTCCCCCTATTCTCAAAAACCTTCCCCCTTTTCCCCTTTTCTCTTTAAATATACGATATTTGAAATTGTACCCATTATTGAATAATAATTATAGCAATTATAGCACTTAAATAAATCATTTATGAATAAATAAGGTACACGTTCCAAGTTCAGACCATTAAAAATAAATACTCTTAAACAAATTTGAAGGTGAAACATTTTAAAGCAAGTTGAAAATGTGAAAACTGCCGACAGAAGTTATTATCCAATATAAAATTGGAACAGTTACAAAATATATATTATTTTTTAAATAAGTATTAGAAGATTAATACATTTTAGTTGAAATGTACAAAGTTAAATACCTAATTAAAAAATGGAATATTCCAAACTCATCAACTGCAATTTTAAATGTTCTAACTTGAGCAATTTTTAACTTTTTTTAAATTTTTACTTGCAAATTTAACTATTGTTGAAACTTTTTTTTGTTGAAAATTAATTTTTTTAAACTCACAATTGAACTATTCCATTTGTATTTGAAAATTGATCTTTTTTAGTTGGAAATTCAACTACTTGGTTGCATGTTCAAATTTCGTTCAAAAGTTATATTTTTTGGCAGAAAGTTGATTCAAAATGTAACTATTTGGTTGAAAATATATTTATTTCGTTGAAAAGCTGTCTTTTTGGTTGAAAATCAAACTACTTTGTTAAAAATGCACTTTTTCAAACTGAAAATTGCAATTTTTGATTGAAAATTATTTTTTGTATTGAAAGACTATATTTTTGAGTTAAAAATTCCAGTGTATTATAGAAAGTACTTTTTTTGGCACGGAAATTCAATAAATAGGTAGAAAATTGTTTTTTTCATTTGAAAATTAGTTTCTTGAAATGAAAATGTAGCAATTCCATTTATGGTTCAAAGTTGATCTTTTTTATTTTGAAAATTCAAATATTTGGTTAAAAATTTGTGTAATCTGTTAAAAATTCGTCCTTTTTTGTAGGAAAATAATCTTCTTGCTTTAAAATTCGACATTTTGAATACAATTTTTTTTCTTCATTGGCTAAAAAATCTTTTTTGGTTGAAAACTCAACTCTTGTTGAAAATTCGTGTTTTTGGGTTAAAGATTCAACTGTTTTGTAGAAAAATTGAATTTTCTCTGGAAAATTCAATAGTTTGTTGATTTTTTAACAACTTTGTTAAAAATTCATCATTTTAGTTAATGTTTTTTCTTGTTTGTTAAATAGTAGGTTTTTTTAGCTAACAATTGTAATGTTTGGTTGGAAATTAACTTCTTCATTATTAATTCATATTTTCATGTTGAAAAATCAACTGCATTGTAGAAAATTCAACAATTTGGGAGAAAATTCTGTTTTTTCAATTGAAAATTAATTTTTTGAAACGAAAACATAACTATTCGATTTTTAGTTAAAAACTTTTGTTCTTAATTCAACAATTCAACTATTTTGTTCAAAAATTATCTTACTCGTTAAAAATTTAAAATTGCGAAAGTTAAAAATAAATTTCTTGCTCAGTTACAATTTTTTTGAAAATGTGCAAAAACATGTTTTTTTTTGGATTGAGTCATATGCACACATTTAAAAAAAAGTTGAATATGTCGAAACTGAAATTTATTCAGCTTGAACCAAAGAAACATTTTTTTATTTTTATTTTGCGGAAAAAAAGGTTTGTCGTGAATTAGGATTTTTGGGATTTCATATTTTTTTTTGCGATTTTCGAACGTTATAAACACCACGAAAAAAATGTTTCCCATGGATAAAAAATAATAACATGTTTCTTTGGTTCAAGGTGACTCAATTTCAGGTTCGAATCAATCCAAAAAACATGTTTTTGTATATTTTCCAAAAATTTGCAATAAGGCAAATTTTTTTTTTAATTAAAAAAAATGGTTTAATTGTAAATTTAAGAAAGAGAACAGAAGATATTAACCGATTTCAATTGTTTTAAATTTAGATTGAAAGTATTAATTATAGTAAGGATGAAATGACAAATCTTGGAAAGAAATATTTATGAGAACGATGTCAAACATATAAAAATTGTGTATTTAACTAATGTTACTTTTTCCCGGACTTTTTTATTTCACTCTGGATGGATTTCCAACGATCTAAGTATATCCAATTTTTGAAAATAAATCTTTAATGACAGAAATCATTGAAAAATCATTAAAAGTTATTTAAAAATGTAACATTTCTTAATAAAAGTTTGTTTGTTCTTTTCGACATATGAAAATAAATGTTTAATCTTTCCCCTATTTTCCCCTTTTTCGTGCGAAAACCACCCTATTTCCCTTTTTTTGAGCTCCTTTTACGCTGTGATCCCTGTAATATCAAAGATCGGGATATCATAGTAGTATGGTAGATTTTATTGTTGTTGAAAATCTGAAAAAAAATTAGAAAATATATTTTTTTTCATGAAATGGTAGTAATTTCTACAAATATCAATGTGAACAGGTTGAAAAAATTATTACTGCGTTAAAATTGGAAATTAATTTGAACTCAAATTTTATTACAAATAATATAATATTTGAACCTAGGTGGCTTAATCAAGTACGATCCTAATAAATTTTAGTGTCATAAGAAATTTAAAATATCATAAGCAGAAAATTGCATAGTAGTAATTTCTACAAATATCAATGTGAAAAGGTTGAAAAAATTATTACTACGTTAAAATTGGAAATGAATTTGAACTCAAATTTTATTACAAATAATATAATATTTGAACCTAGGTGGCTTAATCAAGTACGATCCTAATCAATTTTAGTGTTATAAGAAATTTAAAATATCATAAGCAGAAAATTCCATAGTAGAAATAATGTAAAAAAAAGTATTCTTTTTATATATAATTCTTCAGAATATTTTTAAATTCTGAAAATTTTGTACAAAAAAAAAACAGTACTGAAGTATAAAGTAGAGTTATTCACTATGTTCATTTATAATAATTATATCAACTGATATTATGATAAAAGAGAAAACATTATAAAATAGTTTTCGATAATTTATTTAATTTTGTAAACTGTCAGTGCGCGGTCTGTCTTAAAGATTGAGAAGCGAAAATCTGTTGTTTTACTGATAAGCAAGTTATAAGTCGTCCTTCTTTTTTAATTTGAAACGGACAGCCTAAAAAATGTTGCGGTCCGAGCCTACACGTTTCTAGTTGAGCCACTGAACTTACTTACAATTTCAAATAGTAAGGCTAACAATCTCGCGCAGTGCTTATTGCAATGCGAAAAAGCAGATCGAACTCACTTGCAAAACTCAAACTCACAATTCTTTGCTTACTATGAAAATTAGTTATTCATACAGTTTACATGTTCAAATGTACTATTTCAAATAGTTATTGAAGCTACTTGTTCTAGTAATATTTCTTTTTACAATTTGAAGTAGTAATGCTGACTTTAGACTTTTTATGTTTTGAGATCACTATCTCATTCAGTATCAAAAACTATTTGAATTGTTTCTTGTGCAATGCGAACAAGTAAACTTCAAGTTAACAATACATAAAAGTGAATCTAACTATCTACTTTTTTCCGTGCACTGAACCTCATAGAAACTTCAATTGATCTTTCCAGAATGTTAGGGGAGTAGGGGTAAAGGAGTATAAAAGGAGCATCAGGTTTCAGTGGCTTCAGTCTATCGTCGAAGACAGTGCAAAGTTAGTCATCTGTTGAAAGTTCTAATGAAAATAAAAAAAGAAATTTCTTGGGAGAAACAAGCTCTCAAAAATATCAACTCAGTTGGCCATATGGATGGGATTATCGGATTATACCTACGAAACCGCTGTCTGACCTGACCCTTAAAAAGAAGTATACCGTTTCCAAGTTTCGTAAAGTTCAAACCAAGTATGGTACCAGGATTGTGGTTGAGCTGGAAAACCAGTTTGCAGTATTCCTACCTAGCAGAATCATTAAAGTTTTCGAGGATGCTACGTGTGAGGCTACGTTTGAGAAGATGGAGGAAGCCACCCACCATTAAAATATCTATTTCTGCTACTTCGGAGGATTCTATAATCTTTTTGAATTTCAATATGTACAATAATAACTTTCTTTTGTGAATTTTGTGTACTAAAAGTTTTTGAATAATAAGAATAAATAAACATTGAAAAGGGAAAAACTGTGTACTTTGAATATATGCACATCAATTCACCTTAAGCACTATAATATTACTTAGATTTAATTTACGCATAGATGAATTCAATTTTCGCGCGCTTTCTACATTGCTCGGAATGTATTTAAGACGAACTTTAACTTCCTTCTGCAAAAGAATTTCGTTCCTTCCGGCTTTGGATATTTTCAAAAAGCAGTGGGTTGAATTCAAAATCCAAAATATTGCTCGCTATCGTTCTTTTCAACGCTGGACTTCAAGAAATGCCGTTGGATTGAATTTAAATTCCGCACATTTGGCACTCATACCATTCAGCTTGAACTCTCTTAAATAAATTAAAAAAAATTGACTGATCGATTAGGTAAAATTTGTGTTCATATGAGCAATGTTTCCATTTGAAATTTTCTCCCCTGTTTAAATTTTTAATAATTTCTATTCTTTAGTCTAACTTACATATCCATCTAAACAAGGAATGTAGTAAATACATTTCGGGTGGTTCGCCTGGTGAACTAACCTCAAATTTCTAACCTTTACTATGCGTGAGCAAATATTTCTTCGCCCTGGTAAAACTTTCAAATTGGTAACTCCCCTGTTCAAATTTAAATTTTCCAGGCGCGGATCCAGAGAAGGTCTTTAGGGGAGGCCATCCAATAATTTTCCTTCCCATCCACTCTCAAGGGAGAGGTTAATAAGAATTTTAAAGTTATTTATTCGCTTTGAATGTTTATTATAAATTATATAAATATATTAATCACGAATCTTATAAATATAATTAACACACGGAAAAAATTTATCCGTGAAGAAGTCACGAACTTGTAGCTAGGTCTCGGATACAAGATAAAAATATGAAACATTAAATCCTTATTTCTATGAGAAATATACGGATAAATTTCGAAGTTTCTTACGAACAGTTCGAATTTCCTACAACAGTTTCTGAAAATTTCAGACTGAAATAAAAAGAGGAAAAATTTTATTTGTGCGATTTAATTTTATATATTAATTTATAAATTCGCAACTCAGAAGATTCGAACCTCAAAGACTGTTGACTCACCAGTTTCTAAACATAAACCAGGAGTGCGTAAACACGCGCAGCCATCGAGGCCTTAAAAGCTTAAAAATTGTAGTTAAAATCTTCTAAATATCGCCTCAACTTACTCGAATTTTTTCTAAATGAAGTCATTTTTATTTGTTATTTACACATCAATATTCAACATTTTCACTTGCAAATAAAATTTTTTCAATTAGAACAATTAAAATTAACATTGTAACGTTCAAAGTTTAAGTTTAGCTTTCCGAAATTTTAAAGATTCAAGGCTTTCTGTTTCGAACAATTAAATTTCAAATTGTTTAGTTTTTAATATTTTATTTATAATTGTTCATTTGAAATAAACAGTCAAACATTGCTGACTATTAAAAAATTGTTCTTTTTTTTAATTACAAATTTTCAAATCCCGTGCAGAAATTGCCCCGGTTGGCCCTACTACAATAAGGTTTCTGGTAGGATCCCGGCCGGGCTACCCCTGGTTGGGTTTCATGGTCAGGAACCGGTCGGGAACCGACCGGGCAACATTTATCTCGAATCACTTAGTCGGGAGCCGGCCGGTTACTGGCCGGGTCAACCCTGGTTAGATTTCATGTTTGGGAGCCGACCGGGCACTGGTCAGGATACTTTTTTTGTAGAAATTATACATTTTTTAAAAGCCGTGACATTATCAAAGACGTACTTACGGATGCTCGATGAATTATTATTTGAAAAGTATGATTTAAAGATTTATTAGATCAGTAAAACAGAAATTAGCTTTTTCAAATTCTTAAAAAAAACAACATTTAATTCTTTCCAATGTTTCAACTTATTAAATAAAACTGTTATAGATTCTGCAATGTGCGAAAGCAGAATTGTTATAATTTTCACAATTTTCTCTATTTTCTGACAATTTTTAGTCTTTAAACTTTCAAATTTACCGCCATGTCTGGCACCTCGAACGAGAATGCACGTTGCACTCATGTCGCGTCGTCTCCTCGAAGTTCGCAATTAAAATCCGTTATTAAAATCAACCTTATTTCAGTAATCAGTTTGAAAACCCCACTTACTGCGCGAATAATTATTACTGTACATTGAACCCTACTGAAAAAGCCTACATAGTAAACTACGAGGGGTGTTCAAAAAGTAAGTTTCCCTAGTCTGCCGTTTTGCCCAAGCGCCATCGAGCGAGCTGGGACCGAACATAGTTTTAGTTTAGGATATACCGATAAGAGCGGAACCGGTCATAGCTGACGAAAAAAATTTTTTCATCAGTACCGGCTCGGAAACCATGGAGCTACCTGTGAAAAACGTGCCCACTTGTGACTTGCATGCAGTTATTCGCTTTTTAACTGCAAAAGGGCTTAATGGCAACGAAATTCACACTGAATTAGTGCATATTTATGGTGACAAATGCATGAGTGTGCAAATGGTGCGTCGGTGGCGTACATATTTTCTCGAGGGACGCGGAGAAGTTCATGATGAGCAGCGTGCAGGCAGGCCAAAAACCGCCATCACAGATGACGCAGTCGCAGCAGTCGAAAAAATGATTTTGGCGGATAGGCGCTTTACAATTGACAGAATTTTGGACTCAATGCCTCCTGAAATCGATATTTGTCGAACTTCAATCCACACAATCATAACTTCAATTCAAATGATGAAGGGAAAGACTTTGTTAAATTATTCTCTAAAAAACAGGGCACGGATTTTTATAAACAAGGTTTGTCAAAGCTTGAGAACAGATATAAAAAATGTATTCAAGTCCAAGGGGGCTATGTAGAAAAATAGTTTATAAGTCAAACAATAAATACATATGTTACTTTAACCTAAAAATTGTGTTTTGCTTTTTTCCCGGAGCAGGGAAACTTACTTTTTGAACACCCCTCGTACATGGAAACCTATGTGGGAATCCATATGGGATCCTTTTTTGAATTCCTGTCTCAAATTACGATGTGAGATAGGATGGGATATATTTTGTGGGTGTCCACATGGGTTCTTAAATGAATACCGGTATGGAAACCTATGAATTGTTCCTACATGAAATCCCACATGGGATCAGAACATTTTTTAATGAAATATGTTTTGGAAGTTTTGGGTACATAGTCGGCAATTTTAAAAACCTCCAAAAAATACTGCGCAGCCGTGGCTTTCATAGAAAAATACTGCGCACTCCTTAAATATTAATGGCAAACCCATCCATGTAGGAACCTTCATAAAAACCCATGATAAGAACCGATATAGATTCCCATCCTATATTCCTATCTAGATCGTAATTTGAGACAGGAATTCAAAAAAGGATCCCACATCCGTTCGAATGTAGTTTACTATGTGGGCTTTTCCAGTAGGGAAGTATAGTGTTGTGTATTCATTATTTCCTCTCTTCCTTCCTAACCTCAAATCACCACGTGGTTTCAAAAATAAAACAATTGCTAGAAGATTTTAGCATCAGTGATTTAAACTTTACTCTAATTTCCTCGCGAGAATTTGTTAACTTGATTTTACATTTAAAGTTCACCGTATTCTTTACGATGAGCCTTAAGAGACAAGCCAAGTTACCAATTTCTCGCCTGGAGCAAAACATTTTTTAACCACTCTGTGGCCGGGTTACCCGACCGGTTCCCGGCCGGTATGAAAGCCGGAATCCGACCAGTTTACCGTGACGTTTTTAGCCGGATCCCGGCTAGTATCCCCGGCCGGCGTCCGGTTTAAACTGGGGCTATCCGGCCGGCTCCCGGTCGGATCCCTGTTACCATTTCTACACGGGTTTGAACTAGTTAAAAATGGTATATTTTAAACTGAAACAACAGAAAGTTTATAAAATTTCAATCGGAAGTTTATATTTGATTACATACTAAGGCTTTTGAATTGAAACAATTCAATTTTTAACGTGAAAATCTGTAAATTGTTTAATTTTATCAGATTCAGAATCGCCCTATAAAATCAATCAATTATATTGTTCAATCAATTACGAATACACTAACTACAGTTTAATTTTTTAAATCATTCATTAATTTATATTTACAGTTGATCAACTTAAAACATTTTTTGTCACAACATTTTAGTTTCAAAAGATATTAATTTTGTATTGTGTAAGTCTTCAAAACTGCATTTCAACATTCTTTTAATTGAAAATGTACCCTTAAAAATGAAGATGTAAAATGAAAAATTTTGAGTGTAAAAGATTTTAGAATTCCACATTGTGAACTGAATGATTTCATAATTGAAAAAGTTAACAACTCAACTTAGCATTGAAAAAAAAGTTGAAATCAAACTTATTTTAAATTGCATTATATATCTTGTGATATGAAATTTGCGATATTTCAAGTGATTGGATAGATTTTTCTTTGAAAAACTTGTAAAAATATCGGTCAAAATACCTTTTGTAGTGGTACCATTCATACTAACAAGACTAATTTTTGTTGCAGGGAAATGGAACCCTGAAATTAGCGTTATATTCACACTTTGTTTTTTCTGTGAAATTTCCGTTCAATACAGTAAACACATTTTAATGTTTTTAAAAATATTGATAAATTCAAAAATAGTAAGCTTTCTCCGAAGTTTTTGACTTCTTTTTAAAGGTATTTTTAGACTTTACGTTATAGTTTTTTTTAATTAATCTAATTTTTCCATTTTTCAATTTATGCAGTTAAGGTAAACATCCCAGTTATCGTTACCTTAGTCCCAGTAATCGTGATAGAAATTTTCTTGCTTTCTATGTGTGTAAATTCGTGAAGAGTAATATAGTGTTCAAATATCCTATTCGTCTGAATTCAGCGAAACTTTTTTAGGGGACCTTATTCATTTGAAAGTGTCAACACAAATTAATTTCAGTGTCGGCCAATTCGCGCGAATACAGTTAAAAACTGGCCTATTCAATCGAATTCTTAAGGTATATCTAACGCGCAGGGGCATATAGGATCTGTTGTAAATATATATTAATGATTCCCGTAGCTCGGTGTTGCCCTCTGGATTTATACACTTTGGATCGTTGATTCGACACTCGAGGCATGCAATTTGTATTAATTTTTTCCAAATGACCTTGACCACGAATTAGGGCAAATTGGCACGCATTAAGTTCGCGCCGGTTCAGTTTGTTTCAACGAATCATAAAGTAGAATTCGGGCGAATTTAAACATGTTAATTCGCCGCAATGCTCCCGAATTAGTTTCTTTTTGCTGGGATAGTAAACTTCAATTATCTTATTTGAAAAATTCGAGTCTGGGCTTTTTTTTTTTTTTTTGGGGGGGGGGGGGGTCAAGCCGCCATGGCCCCTCCATCTGGATCCGCGCCTGAAATTTTCCCACGTGCAACTTTTAATATCCCTCCAATTCAACTGACTTGACAGTAGCGCCATCTGTTACTGATAACCACTTATCGACTCGTGGTATCTTAGCACCGAAACGAACCATTATTGTTTGTCGATGAATGACTGGTCACTGTTTCATCGGCATTCAGCTTGGAACAGAACCGTGTTACAGACTTCACCAAAACAGTACATGGTAGCCCTGTGTGCCGTGCAAGTGTACTACAGAGTCTTAGGTATCATATATTTATACTAAACAGCTCTATGTACTGTTGAATACTATTGCGCATTGGTATGTGCTATAGAAGCCTTCTGCGCATCCATAAGTATCAATGAAGTCCACTGCGCAGCCTTGTGTACCACCAAACTGTACTGCGCATCCATATGTGTTATAGAAGCCTACCTAACATTTAGAAGTCTACTGTGCATCCATAAGTATTATAGAAGTGCACTGCACATCCATAAGTATTGTAGAAGTGCACTTCGCAGCTGCATGTACTGCAGAACTTTACTGTGCAGCTTTGTGTACCACCAAACAGTAGCGTGCATTCATATGTATCATAGAAGTCTACTGCGTATCCATAAGTGACGTAGAAGTGTACTGCGCAGCGATATATTTCGCAGAACCCTACGGTGCAGCCATATATGCCACCAAACTTGACTGCACAAACATGTGCATCATATAAGTCTACTGCATATCCGTAAGTGTCGTAAAAGTGTACTGCGCAGCTATATGTACCATATAATTCAACTGCGCATCCCTATTGACAACCGAAAGGTAGTACGCATCCGCAAGTGTCATAGAATCTTACTCCGGTGAAACACACCGCTAAATGTTGAAGAACTCAACTGCGCGGCCCTATATATCTTACCTAAATTCGGTAAAGAACGGTCGAACTTTCCAGACGGGGTTATTGCTTTTGAGAATACATGCATCGAAATATCTACAGGCCTCGATCGTTCTTTCTCGAATTTAACTAATGATTACACATCAAATATCGGTGGTTCTAGCAACTTGATGCAGGTAGAGCCCCGCATGTAACGAACCTTGTGGAAACTTCGATCGATCTTTTCAGAATGTAAGCATGTGTTTTCAAGCGCCGTTGGCAGCTAGTGTGTCGAACCCTCTAGAAGCAACCAATGGATCTTTCCTAGCATAATCACTGGAACTCATATCCTGTATCCATACTTCTTTCTTCATGTTTCGAGCCTTCTCGAAAATTCGTTGTATAGAAAATCGTCAGAGATCACCACGCCTACAAAGAAATTTGCGGAAGGCTCGAGACGTTGAATTCTAAATGTGTACCATTATAGGTGCAAGTTGAGAATATATCGATTTATCTTTTCTGCAAAGCAGTTAGAGACTATGTCTAATATCGATACTTCTGGAAAGTTTTCTGATATTGAAAGCCTCGAAGGCAAGAGCTTATATTCAAACCTTCCAGAAACTTCGATGTATAGAAAATCGTCAGAGTTCACGTCAAACTTTCCAGAAGGTTCGATTATTTTCCGGGAATCCCCAGAATTTGATTCTTGGTTGGTATTGCAGGGACCCATCTCGTTAAGCGATCCACGAATTCGTTCCAACTTTCCAGAAATTTCGATCACTGTTTAACGACTGAGGTGATCCAGAAAGTTGAACGAGTAAAAATCTAAGAGGCAATATACACACTTTGATCGAAAATCCTAGAAAAGCAAAATTCTACACTGAAAAAAATTTGGGCAAGCAGCTGTCTTCTTAGTGAGAACGCATCGCCACCACGGCGGTCGGTGCTGCGGCCACACCACATTTGAGTGAGCATTAGTGCCAAACGTGCGAGCAGATTCTTTCCCGCGTGTTGGGAACGCTGCAGTCCCACGAAAAAGAAAGCAATTGCCCCACGAGTCCAGAAATAGATTTTCGCGCACAAATTAAGCAGCAGGTCGCAGTTGAATTTTGTGATCGTGTAAACAATTAAGTACACCAGAAATCAATAATAGTCAATGCCTAGATACAAATATAATAGGAAGAAATTGTTTAAAAGACATTTTATCGCTATAAAAAAATGTTATAAACTAATGGACATCTATCGAATTTTTACGAGAAAATATTTTGACGGAATGAAAAATAATTTTAAAATACTTGACAATGTTATTTAAAATGAAAAAATAATTGAACACAAAAATTCATGATTTTTATTAACAAGTTATACAAATAATTGTTCTGTAGTCGTATCTTTTTAGGGACGGAAACAATTTTTTTATACAAAGTTGCTGGGAATGACTTTACGATTTTTTTAGCCCGAAAGTTGTATTATAAGACAAAAATTTAATTTTTTATAACAAATTGTATAAACAATTGTATTATATTCGTCTATTGTTACAGGGAAAAATTTATTTTGGTTTTTAAAAATATTCGGCGTATGACTTTATGATGTTACTTGCCGATTCTATTAAGTAGTTTCAGTCTAATTCAACAATATCAATTTTTATTAACAAGTTTCATAAACAATTGCTTGATAGTCGTGTATAAAATATGTTGTTTTTTTATAAAACTTGCTGCGACTGATTTTGTGCTGGAAATTATGTCTATAATTCTAATTGTTATCATTAAATGAAACACATAGACAGTTGTTAATATAATATGTTGAGAACAATTGAAACTATTATCTTAGAATAAACCTTTTCGGTTCACCGAAATTCGATAAGCAGTTAAGAAATATTTTGGGTGTGCCCAGGAGAAACTAGAAAGGACGCCTAATAGGTTCACCGAAATACGGTGAGCGATACACCAAATATTTTGGTGTGCCTAGACACTTCGTTAATAATAATCATGTGTGTTTATGTTTAACAACAGTCACTCACAGTACTTAATATGTCTTTTTTATGAATGAAGGATAAAGAATTTTCAACATCAGGTATAAAATAAACTTTTATTTATGAATTGATGATACGTAATACAATGTCTCGAAAACCTTAAAAGTATATATTTCAGTATTCAAATGTAGATATAATGAAAAGATTCCTGAAACTTGTTCCAAAATCCGAAAAAAAAAATAAGAGACATTTTTTTGTGGTTGATTCTCAAACAATCTATTCAGATTATTACATTTTCGAAATAGCAAAAGATATAATCCAAGCAACAATACATTTCTAAATTAGCTAACATTTAAAAACATTTTTGGTACAGTATTTAAATAAAAATAGTTGTTTTTTTGACAATTTAAGGTAAAAAGTTGTCTCTATTTAAAAATTAATTTAAGATTGAAATGAAATCTGCTTTCTTATGAACAATTTTATGTACCGAAATCAGAGCTTGAAAAAAATCACGAATCAAAATTAGATTTTTAAACAACCTCCTTTTCGGCTCATTAGAGACAAATACATACCAACAGAAAAAAGAAGGAGAAAAGGAAAGGGTCAACCGAAATTTAAAAAAAAGCTAATTTCCAACCAAATACTTAAATTTTCAACCAAAGACATGAGTTTTTAACTATAATGATGAACCATCAACCAAAAAGTTAATTTTCAACAAAACAGTTTGACGTTCAACTAAGTAGTATAATTTTCAACCAAAAAGATAAATACTGAACGAAAAATGTAACAGTTCATACTTCGAGCAAACAATATTTTGATTTTAAATCAAATCCCAAAAAAGATTAACGTTTTTTACCAAAAAAAAAATACGAAATTTCTACCTTATAGGTTATAGCTTATAGGTTATGTACACGCGCCTGTTCACGACGGCAGGCTTATGTATTGATAAATTATTTACATTTGAGGTCATTGCGTAAATGCGAGAAGTTATTCTTCTCTAAGAAATCATCCAAGATCAAAAGTTCACTTGTAAAAATAAAATAAGCACGAATATATACGACAAACCGTTTGTCGGATGAAACAAACTCTGCGCGAAACTCGGGTTGGGGATGCCGTTCTCCCGCCTAAACGAGCGTTACTGTACCAACACTGTTGGGGCTACAGCTGTTCCAATGTGGGCACACAGCGTGCCCAACAAGAGAGAGAATCCGCACCAAGCCGCGGGCGAGCAGCACGCGACGCATTTGGTGTTGCAGCTCTATCACGTGGGCGAGCAGCTCGCCCAAAATTTTTTCAGTGTAGAAAGTCCCAGAACTTGGAGAATCCCTGATCTCACATGCGCCACCTTTATAAAAGTTGCTCACGGGTTGGGTTGGTAAAACAGGGACCATCCTTATGGGCCGAGCCAAGAGTTTGTGACAGAAATCTACCTTATGGACAGTTCAATTACCAACTTTGGGAACTGACCAGAGGCGCCATCTGTCGGTGGCAGTTGGAGCTACGTACTGGTCCCAGACCTCTCATAGCTAGACTACTAATTCCTGAATAGGTTACGTTCCTAATATTAATATCGGGAGGCGCAAAAGAAGAATAAAGCAAAAAGACGATCTACAAATTATTTGCGGTTATTTCGACAAATATCAGGTTTTAAAAAAACCGCTAAGTTACACTCTGGTAAGAGTTTATTATAAAAAGTATGTCTGAAGATTTGTCTTTGTGTATATCTATATGTAAATAATCTATAATTGTTATACTTTTCAGATGGAATATGACTTTAACCACCTGCATTCAAGCAGTGCCGTTAAATTTTTTTGCGAATTGCCAGACGTTGTTAAAAAGGTGAATGAAAATTTCTCTATTAGTGGTATGCGTTCGGTTATTTTTTTGCTAATTTGTATTTCTATTCTACGAGATTCTACCTAAAGTAAAATTCTATACTCATTTTTTTACTTTCATTATAATGATAATTTATTTACAGGAGACAATGACGTTGAATTTCTAATGAGATTCGTGAATCTTTTCGAGCCAGTTACCCTCAACGAGGAAAATGACACAAAGTGGCGACCGAATAGACATGAAGTTGCAGAAGGATTTATTCTTTATGCAAATGTAAGATTTTTTTTAGCCCAAGTATTGTAAGAAAATTAGTTCACTAACAATAAATTAACTAATCAACTGAGAAATTAATTAGTTAATCAAATAAATAAACAATTCAACTACTTCAGTAAAAGTCGAACTACTTTATTAAAAATTAATTGTTGTTTGTTTGAAGGTTCACCTCTTTAATTGCAAATTTACCTTTCATTTGAAAATTCGTTTCTTTTTCGTTTAAAATTACTTTTTTACCTGAAAAAATTAACTTTTCCATTGTTTGTTGGAAATTGCTCGTTTTTAGTTTAAATTTTGTCTTTATTGGTAGAAAACTGAGCTTTTTGGTTGAAATTTCTTATCGTGCGGTTAAAACTGCAACTGTTTGGTTGAAAATCAACTTTTTTGTTGAAAGTTCATACTTTGAAGTTGAAAATGCAACTGTTTTATAAAAAAATTCGTCTTTTGGCTTGAACGTTCAACAATTTGGATGAAATTTGTTTTCCTTTTTGGCTGAAAAATGCTTATTTGTTGAAAATTCGTCTCTTTGGTTAGAAAATTTAACTTCTGGGTAGAAATGTAATATTTTAGGTTTGAAAATTCAACTGTTTTTTGGAAAATTCGTCTTCCGAGTTGAAAATTTGTATTTTTTGTTTAAAAGTTGAGCCTCTTTCTACAAAATTCATTTTTCTGGTTGCACATTCATCATTTTAGTTGTAAATTCATGTCTGGTTGAAAATTCAACTATTTTGCTTCCTCATAGAGGAAGCTTTGTAATGGCAACATTTTCAAAAAATTTCAAATTCATTTAATTAAACCTTCCTCAATTTGAAAATGTCTAATACAATGTTCTAAGCAATTTTCTCGCCGTGTGTGTGTGGATGTGTTTGTGGATATGCGTGTGTGTGTTTGAGTGTGTGTGTGAATGTCACGCTTTTTTGTGAACACGATAACTAGAAAACGGTTACAGATAAATTGATGAAATTTTGAGGGCTTATTTTCCTCACTAATATCTTGAAACTGACCGGAGGATTTCTGAAAATATTTATTGCATTTTTTTTAGCACTCAATAATATTTAAAAAATCGGTTTTTTATAGTAAAACTTTTTTCATTAGCATAATTCAAAGTTGATAAAAGAATATAAAAGATGCCTTGATTCGAGACGAATCGATTGACCTATAATATTAGCACATTTCATTAAAGAGTAGGGAAGTTATGGTAATTTATATATTTTGAAAATCGGTTTTTTATAGTCAAGCTTTTTTCGTTAACATAATTCAAAGTTGATGCAAGAACAGAAAAGATGTGTTGATTCGTGACGAATCGATTGAGCTATAATATTAATACATTTTATTGAAGAGTAAGGAAGCTATGGTAATGCATAATATTTGAAAATACGGTTTTTTATTGTAAAACTTTTTTCTTCAGCATAATTCAAAGTTGATGGAAGAAAATAAAAGATTCCTTGGTTTGAAGCGAATCGATTGACCTATAATATTAATACATTTTATTAAAGGGTAGGGAAGTTATGGTAATTTATATATTTTGAAAATCGGTTTTTTACATTCAAACTTTTTTCGTTAACATAATTCAAAGTTGATGCAAGAACAGAAAAGATTCCTTGGTTCGAGTCGAATCGATTGAGCTATAATATTAATACATTTTATTGAAGAGTAAGGAAGTTATGGTAATTTATATATTTATTTTCAACTGTTTGGTTAAAAATTGTTGAAAATTTAATTATTATTTTTTGTTTTAAATTGAACTCTTAGGTTTTTTTGGTTTTACAATTAAACTTTTTTGTTGAAATTTAAACAATCTTCTAAAAAATTGAATTATTTTGTTGAAAATGCAACTTTTGCTTGAACTTTAATCTTTTTGGCTTAAAATTCGATCATTTGGTAAAAAATTCATCTTTACAGGTTGAACGTTCAGTATTTTTTCACTATAAAAAGAAGGTACATAGAAAAATGTATTTTTTTCCTGGAAAACCTGGAAAAGTCCTGGAATTTATTTTGTAGACACACTAAATACTCTGATATAAGCTTTTTACTTAATAATTATACAAAGACAGATAAATATAAGTAATGGTGAGCACGTTATTAAATGGAATTGAGAAAGCAATAAGAGTATTAAAAAAAATATACCGTAGAAATTTTAGGTAGAAATAGATTCAATTTTTTTATTTTATTTCATATTTAATTTTATATCTCATTGCATGGTTTAATAAAGTGCAGTATCGAGGTTTCGTATTTACTGAATACTTTACTCACCGATATTACGCTGGTAAAACTCTAATCGATTTAAATATTCTTTAATTCTTGAGAATCATTTAAAAATATATATTTTTTTAGAGTATCGGAAATTTGGAATCTTCTATTGAAAGACAACGTAAAAATCTTCCGAAAGCGAAAAAAAAAATTGCAATCGCTTCCAGCAGTTGTTGGTAGGGTTGTAAGTCTATGAAACGTTTCATTGAAACATTGAAAGTTTCATGAAACGATGAAACGCTTCATGGGACCAAAGTTTCTGAAACGTTTGAAAGTTTCACAAACACGTATGCGCTTGCGCACTCATGTCAGGTTGAGATTAGGTCATTTAACACAGTTAACGGAACCAAAGATATTATAAACCTAGATGCGGTACCTCACTAGCGAGCCTATGATAAGTTTCGAAAAATAAAAAAATGCCATTGGTTAAAAAAAGGTGGAGATATCTCTGTCTCTTTTTAACCAATGGTATTTTTTTAGTTCATGGAACTTATTGTAGGTTCGCTAGTGAGGTGCCGCTCTAGGTTTATCATATTTTTGACGGAACTAAACATTCTTAGGGATCGTTCACATATTACGTAACATTAAAAAGGGGGGAGGGTGTTCGTGTTTCGTTACGGTATGCTACGTGTGGGAGGGGGGGGGGGGGAGGTTGACCCGATTAAGTAACATTTTTAATTGCATGTCCTATTTAAAATAACACTATAATTATCTATACTATATCACACTATAATTTGTAAACTTATTTATATTTTCAAAGAGATAAGAAAAATGAAATTATGGGCAGAAACTTATTTCGAAGGATTTGAAAAAAAATTTAGAAGCTTTTTAATAATTTTAAAAGATTTGAGGATATTATTTTTTTTTAAGATTTCTGGGAAAATTTTTAATGGTTTCGGTTTCATTTCAAAAGAATAATTTTAAGTTTGGAAGATTTCAAAATGTGTGGAAAAAGAATATGGAAGACTTTGAGACCATTCTTATTTTTCAGGATTTAAACCATTTTTAGGTAAACTGAATTTAGCAGGGTGTCAAGAGAATGAAAACAAGTTGCTTAAGATTCATGGGAAAATTGCAAATGATTTTTTTAAATGAATTGTCAGAGACAATTGAAAAAGATTACATGAAAAGTTGCCATATAAGATCATTTTGGAAGATTTTAAAAAGATTTCAAAACATTTAAAAATTTTTTTTAAATTGTCAAAGAAGAATCTGAACGATTTCAAGACCATATTTTTAAGTTTGCAGAATTTAAAAGAAATTCAGAGAAAATTTGAATGATTTTAAAAGATTAGAAGGTTCAGAAATTCTAAAAAGATTTAAAAAAACAGAATTTTCTTGAGATTCGTGGGGGAATTTCAAATGATTTTTCAGTTTAAAAAAAAACTTTTAAAAAAATTGAAAAGATTTCAAAAAATTTCAAACGATACCCTAAAATTTCAAAAAATAGTGCAGAATACTTAAAAGAAAAATGTTTCAATTTGGTAAGATTAAACAATAGAAAAAATCAATTAAATTCAAGAAATATTTATAAGATTTGAAGAAATTCAAAAAGAATTTTAAACTTTAAAAGATTTTACAAAATGAATAGATTAAAAATATTTTAAAACTTAGAAACATTTCCGAAAATTTATCGAATAGTTTTTGATTTCTGCCAAACTTCTAAAAGTCCTAAAAATCTTTTAAAAAGACTCGAATTCCTCCTAATATTTTGTAATATCCTGTAAAATAATAAAACGTCTTTAAAATCTTCTAGATTATTTTTTGATACATCTCAAATATTCACAAATCTTTTTTAATTTTCTCAAGAATCTTATAAAAATTATATTTATATCAATTTACAAATAAACTGATAATACTTCTTTTCTTGTCAGTAATTTCAATATTTTTATGACTAAAAAAATATTTGAAAAGCATTCAGTGTTACATCAAAATATTGTTTTATTTATTTCTAGATAAGACTTCATCTTAAAAAACCTTTTTTTATTCGAAAAACGTATATTATGTTTTTAAACATTATACAAAAAATGTTTCCTAAGGGCGGCGAGGGGGGGGGGGGGTCTGAAGGAAATTTTACGCTTTGTAACATTGTGGGAGGGGGGTTAAAAAGATCGAAAATAACGTTACGTAATATGTGAAGGCTCCCTTATACAAATATGTATTTCTATATCAAGTATTTATTTAAAATATTGAGAGATGTAGCACTGATAAAAATTAAAACATGTTTTTGAAAGAAAACAATTTATAAAAATAAGCAGAATTTTATTTTATGCATTGCCATTCGAAGTTTCTACATTCTTAATGAAATCGTATTGAACATCAACCATTCTAAAAACTAAATATGTATTCAATACGAAATTTATTTTTATTTTATTGAAATCAATTTTCAAATTTGTAAAATAAAATATTTAAAAAATTACATGTCATGAACAATTAACACGTGGTTCCATCATTTAAATTAGTTAAAACGATTCGCTTTCAAACACAAAGGATACTATTAAATGTTTATATTTGATACTTAACAGTATTTTTTCCTATTTTGAATTTTCCCGCCCTAATGTTTGAAACTTTGGAGACTTTGAAAAGTTTCCAAAATTTCATGAAACTTTTCATTTGATCAAAGTTTCATGAAACTTTACAACCCTAGTTGTTGGAGATACTAAAGGCGACATAACAGAATTAAATGTTATTATTGATAATAACCGTTTCCGGGTGGAAAATCCTTTAAGGGCAGCAGAAGTTTGCTTTAAATGTATTCACGCATTGCATGCTTCCTACCCTGTACAAAGTGAACCCTTATGGTCATTGCTACAAAAAGGCATCTTCGGTATTGAAACCGTGTGGGATAAAACAATTCCCGAGTTGAGTTTGATTTGTCATAAATTGAGCAATATGTCCTAATCATTTAAACTCTATCAATTATATTTTATGTTTGTTAAGTGCGAAGCAATATTTGTGAGACATGTCACTTAAAAAAATATTGTTTATTAGTTCTTACACAATTTATTTTTTACAACACTATCATGAAAATGGCGTGTTTTCGTACTTATGATCTGTGTGTAATGTGGCGCATTTCGAACGATGCGAATAAAGAACGTACGAAATGAGGAATGCTTACGAAAAGGCCTCTTTTCGTAAGCATTCCACATTTTCACAATAAGTGAAAGGAAGATAGTTAGATAAAGACGGAAATAGGTCGATGTTTTCAGCGACAACTGTAGCGCGCTCGTCTCGCGACATACCGTGCAGAAATATATACGCTATAAAAACTAATCAGTACTTAAAATATTGAATTTTGTCTTTTCAAACTGATAACATTTTTTTATGAGTAAACTATAAACTTTTATTAGTAATTTGTAATAAAAAAGTAATTTTTCATTTATCTAATTTAAATTTTCCCGCAACTTTGACTTGAGCAACTATAGCGCACCTAGCGGCGTAGAGGCTACCGGCTTTTATAACCTTATTTCTGAATGCTGTCACGCGTTTGTTGGTTGGTTTTTTTCCAGACGGGGGGCTTGGCCCCCCGAACCCCCCAGCGGGGGCTTCGCCCCCTGCACCCCACCAGGGCTGCACCCTGGACCGCCCCCCCCCCAACTTCGATCAGGTAGCGTTTTTTTCACACTTTTCATGATCTTGTTGTAAAAAGTATCGTGCATGTCTCGTGGTAGGCCCTTTTCTTGACTCGTGCAGTGTTTTTAGACTCGTCTACGGTTCGGGCACCTTCGGTGCCCTCACCTACGACTCGTCCTAAAAACACTGCACTTGTCACGAAAAGGCCATCGCCTACCACTTGTAATGCAATATACTATTATTTCCAACGTACTATTGTGAGAAGCAGCCTAAGGCTATTATTTTATCACAATGCCTCGTTGCACAGAATGCTCTACCTCACTGCCTAGCATCACGGGTTTGCAATTATACATCTTAAAATAGTCTTAAAATTAATATTATTAAAATTTCAGAGTAATGTAGCTGTTCATACAGAACCACAGAAGCGTAAACATAATGATAAAAATTAATACCAAGATACCAAATACTTAGATGAATACTCAATAGGCAATGGGAATCCTGCTGTCCCCAACGATACGTCCACTTTACCCACTTTACCTGACTCTGAAATTAATAACACTCCTGCATTGTCGATTGCTGAAATCCAACTAAAATTTGTTGATTTCTTTGTGTATTTTTTTGGAAAATTGTATGCTGCTTCTAACTTGCCACAAATGTGTACAGGAAATTTTTAATCAATCGAAAGAATTAGTGGACAAAGTTTTGTCAACGGTAAAATCTATTGTATACAATACTTTAAGAAATAATGAAGTTAGCAAAGAAAATATTTCTTCCATTGATGATAGTCTAGACGAAATATCAAAAGCTCTCGATAAGTTTTCAACTGAACATAGACAGAAGACACATGACAGAAGAACAAACTTCAGTAAAATGTAAATTCGTGCCGCTAAAAAAAATTCTGAAAGCTTTTTTCGATGTGCCAGGCGTCTTAATAACTGTTTTGAATTACATGGCAAATCTGAGTGAAAAAAATGGAGTTTTATCCAACTTTATTCAAGAAAAGTCATGATGGGATAAAATAGAACGCCGGTTTTTTGGAAAAATTCGTATACCTCTTTTTATATAGTTTGATGATTTCGAAGTCAATAACTTAGTAGGGAGTCACTATGGGATTCAAAAGTTAGGAGCAGTTTATATTTTACTTCCAACGTTGCCACCGGAATTCAGATCAGCCTTTGAGAACATATTTCTTGGTCGTCTTTTTCACTCATCAGACCGTAGTGAGTATGGTAATGATATCATTTTCCGAAAACTTGTTGCCGAAATTAATTACTTACAAGATAACGGTATGAGGTTCGAATTAAATGGAGAATACATTACGGTTTACTTTGCCACAGGATTGTTTGTGGCTGACAACTTAGCTCTCAATAGTGCTATGGGTTATGTCGAAAGTTTTAGAGGAACTTATTTTTGCAGACTATGCAGAGCCGAACTAAAAGACACACTTCACAATTGTTATGAAAGAAAAGACCTGTTTTGAAAAAAAGAAGAATACAATAAAGAGCTTGAAAAAGGAGTGTCTCTATCAAGATTAAAAGAATATTCAATATGGAATGAAATAAAATATTATCATATTTTCGACGATTTCCACATGGATGTATTTCATGATTTTAACGAGTGAGGATTAAAGTATTATATGAGTCACGTTCTTTACCACTATTTATTTGGAATAGAAAATCCAATATCTCTAGTAGTATACCATTAAGCCATTTCCCTTTCAGGGTAGGCGTGACACTACCCGATTCGGGTAGTGTTTCTAGGTGGATAGTTTTCTTGTAGTTATAAATAACTACAAGTGTGGGCTCACCACACCCATGATATTTATATTATATTATTATATATATTATATTATATATATTATATTCTAGAATTCATAAATACCAGGCTTCGAACATTTTATTATACATTGAACGGCATATCGAACAAGCCACCACTTATTACTATAAATGAAGCAAAAGAAAGCACTTGTCGATGTCCGGAAGTGATTTAATTTTTTCCATGCTAATCGGTGATTGTATACAAAACGATGAAGTTTGGGAATTTCAATTAACATTTTTAGCATCATAAACTTTACATTAAATTATTTAAAGACACTCTTAAGCCGAAACACCATAATATGGTTCACTACGGCAGAATTATGTCTATGTCTGGACCTATAAGATACTTAAGCACAGTCAGCAGATGTGCAGCTAACCATAGACATCTTAAAGTTATCGCATATGCTACCAATTCTAGACGCAATATAACTCATACTCTTGCTTTAAAGGAACAACTTAACCTCTGCTATAGACTCATTAGTGAGAGGGGCTTAGTATCTGAATTAGAAATGGGACCAAATGAATTAGTTGATAATGTTTCTGAATTCGAAGGCGTATATACTACGAATTTTCCCCATGACTTTAACTCATCTTGTCTCGAAGTACCGTGGATTAAATGGCAAGGAATCGAATATAGGCGGGGTGCTTGTGTCTTTCTCAGTTCAGACTTTGACGACGGATTTAAATGTGGTATTATTCAATCAATTCTGTGCAACGACGTAGAAAAAATATGTATCGTATTTGATTACTTAAGCACAATTCAATTTGACGAAAAAATACATGCTTACGAAGTATAAAATAATAATATTGTAACGTATCATCTACTTAATACAATATTCTCGCCATTCCCTGTGATATTTAATCGCATGGAAAATGGCAAAAAGTTTGCAACACTGAAACATGCAATTTAGTTTTTAAGTTTTGAAGCTGAAGTCACAGTCCCAACTTTTTGGGCACCACGTTTCTATAATATAAAGATATGTAAATTCGCATTAAAACGTTTTTTCTGTACTGTTTTTTAACAAATGGATTTTACTACATTATTGAATTTGATATTTTCAACGAAAGATTTATAAAGTAATATATAAATCAAATTCTCACAAAATGTGGCGGCTTCTAAGTATGGGTGAATTTCAGCCTTATTTTCAAGTCTGAAGCTCAGTTTAAAAAATTGGACAAAATTATAAATTTTGTTCGAAGATATATATACTTTTAAGTTCTCGTTCAAAAAGTATTACATTTCACAAGTTCGATACTAAACCAGCATAATATTAATGTTTTTATTATAACTGATTCTAACCAAATATTATCGCTTTAGAAAAACGATGTTTCTTTCATGTATTTCCTAATAAATTTGATAAATGCCTAAATATTGATTATCCAGTATACCAAACGGCACTTCATTACTTTCTAGTTTTATAATTATTTTATTAATCTAAAAATTCCTGTTTCTTACAGTAGTAAGAAAGCAAATCTGTGCTCTTAAATTTTGAAATTATAGTTGTTTTTCATTAACATCCCAATGGGCATGTGGGTGTATTCTGACATGACGTCTTATCAGGAGCTGGTCTCTATAGGAAGTCCTGAGGATCTCTTGTGTTCACTGATTAGAAGTTATAGTAAAATTCTATAATTTCAATCTTGAGAAGTACTAACTTCGCAATAGACCACAAGCTAGTAATTTTAATAGTAAAATTTTCTAGTTTTAATAGTAAGGACTACTATTTTTGATAGTAAAACTTACTAATTGTAATAGTGAGGATTACTACTTTATGTAGTGAGGTCAACTAGCTTATTTGTAAGACTAACTAATTTAATAGTAAGACTTACTAATTAAAGTTGTTAGGCTTAATACTTGCAGTAGCATGTACAACTACCTGAAAATAGTATGTACCATCGGAAGTTCTCGCGACAACAAGTAAAGTAGTAATATATTACAAACTAAAGTAGTTGGCCCTACTACTTTATTAGTTGTGCCAACCAACTATTTTTTTCAGTGCACAAGATTAAAATTAGCTTTTTTTTATTAAACATATATAGATGAAGAAAAAAAAGTTTATATTATGCATTCCATTTTTTACATAATTATATATCATGAATTTATTTGTTTCAAATTGAACTATTTTGAGGTTCGTTTCTTATAATAATAATTATTTATCTAATCTTGATTGTAACACAGTCAACTTTCATTTGAAAATTCAGACACGACTTACTATACGAAAACGGAACAGTTATGAACTTATATGCAGCTTGAAATAAAAATTGAGATTCAACTCAAAACCGCAGCTATCTGCAGCTGGTTTTTTGATACGCAATAGGAAAAAGCCTAATCATTATCTTAAACTGAATATCTCGGTGGAACTTAATGGAACATCTTTTATATTTATCAAATTATATTCCTTCTCGTTTTTTCTTCGAGACAATTTCAGTCGAATTTACATGTTCCTGTAAATTACAATCAATAAAATCATGATTCACCAATTAAATAATATTGAAGTACTTATATTTCAGAGACGATTCCATGTTGGGAAAAAGAAATTTGTTTATTATTTTACAAGTCATGCCTTTTTTTGCATAGTCTTTTTTCAATTGTTTCAAGCGCGTTGAACATTACTCGCGAAACGCTCACTTTCAGACTAAGAAAGCAAGTCTGTGCTCTTAAATATTGAAATTATAGTAGTTTTTCATTAACATCCCAATGGGCATGTGGGTGTATTCTGACATGACGTCTTATCAGGACCTGGTCTCTATAGGTCTCTTAATACCATTAAGCCATTTCCCTTTCGGGGTAGGCGTGACTTGCTCGGTTGGAAAATAGTAGTGTGTATATGGGTATATAGGTATATGTATAGGTATAAATTTGTAGGTATATAGGTATATAAGTGCTAGGTATAGATATTTTAGATTGATATGGAATTCTCGTGTTATTTATTTAAATGACATGTTTATTCCGCAACACTGCTCCGACCCAGGTTGCTGATCAATCTCTCTAGCGATCACCCCAAGTGAAGAGCCTCACAAAATTGTTATGTATGGTTCCCCACTTGGGCCCATTAGTATCTAAGGTCTTTGTTTCAGGCGTCATTCATTCTATTGTCACTCTGTTTACAAACTATTTGTCGCCACACTTTTCTGTCCTGGCATACTACACTAGCTTCCTTTACGTCCATGCATTTTTTCATGCAAGCTCTTGTGTTCCTATGGCTTCTTATGTCTCTACGGATTAATGTCTCATTTACAGATTCTAACCATTCTTTCGGCGGTCTACCTCTGGGCATTCTGCCATTTACTTTACCTTTATACACTTGTTTGGTCAGTCGTTCATCTTTCATTCTTTCAAGATGTCCGAACCATCTTAACTGATTTCATTCCCATATGTCAACTAGTGTCTCTCCTGTACCACATTCTTTGAGGATTGTCTCGTTTCGGACTTTGTCCATCAGTGTTTTCCCGCATATTATGCGCAGAGGTTGCATGCCGATCGCGTTAATTTTACTCCTGTCCTTTTCTTGACAGGTCCATGTCTCGCTACCGTATAGTACAGTCGGTACGAATATAGAATTATGTATGGCCATTTTAGCTTTTTTTTTTTTTGATATGTTTTTATTTGTTAGGATGGACCCTGCTCTACCGATAACCTGCTTACCCTTATTTATGCGCCTATCTAACTCCCCATCTATTTTTCCGTCGCTAGTGAATAGACTACCTAGATATACGCACTTGTTAACTTGTTCTAATCTCTCATCATTTAGGACAATGTTGCATATTGTTTTCTCACTTTTTCCCTCAAACACCATGATTTTTGTTTTATTTACGTTAATTTTGAGGTCCACGTTCTTCATGCTTGTCTTAAGTTTATTCAACATTCTTTTCAAGTCCTTGATTGATTCTGCCATAACAATCTTGTCATCTGCGAAAGCTAACCCACGTAACTTGACTGTTTCGAGATCTACACCTTCTTCATCGAAGAGGGCAGTTCTTAGACACTTATCCATGAATACGATAAATAGCCACGAGGACATAACGCATCCTTGTTTCACGCCTTGCATAATATCGAACCAGTCACTCAGTTTTCCATTTACCCTTACACTCGCTTTACTACCTGTATATATTGTTTTTATTGCTTGTAGGGGCCCTCCATTTACTCCGTACTCTTTAAGGACTTCCCAAAGTTTATTTCTATTTACTTTGTCAAATGCTTTTTCTAGGTCAATAAATGCACAGAAAACTTTTTTTCCTACTCTCAAGCTTTTTTCTGTGATCTGTCTTAGGCTAAATATCTGATCTGTACATGATCTTCCTGGCATAAATCCACTTTGGACTTCCCATATCTTTTCTTCTGTGATTTCCATTACCCTACGAATAAGTATTTTTGAGTATATTTTACTTACGGTACTTAGTAGGCTGATACCTCTGTAATTACTGCAGTTGCTTTTATCTCCCTTTCTTTTGTATATTGGTACGATAATCGCTTTTTTCCAATCGTCTGGGACTTCTCCCGTCTCGATAAATAAATTTATCAATTCGCACAACCTGTGAGGTATGTACTCACCACCGTATTTAAGCATTTCAGCGCTAATACTGTCTACACCAGCAGCCTTACCGTTTTTCAAGTTCTTTATTATGTCTTTGACCTCAGTGACACAGACTTTTTCAATTGGGTTTTCTAATGCATTATGTTCTATGTCGCAGTTTTGTTGTCCTATATCTTCACCTCCTAATAGTTCTTTAAAAGAGTCTTTTAAAGCGTCTACTATCTCGTCTATATCATATACCACTTCACCTTTGCTGTTTCTCATGCTGGCAAACTCTGTACTTTTACTTTTCTTCAACTGTTTATATAATAGTTTCATAATTCCTTCAAAGTAGTTTTGTATTTTGTTCTCTTCTTCTGTTCTGATTTTTTCTTTACTCTCCTTGACTAGTCGTTCAATTTTCCTCTTTTTGTCTTTGTAATCATTTTTGAGTCTATTTCTCTCCTCATCGCTAAGACCTGTCATGTTTAATGTTCTCTCGTGCGCTTTTTTCTTTTCTTGCTGGGCTGCTTGAATTTCATCATTCCACCACGCATCACCAGACTTTCTTCCTACCACTGCCGTACCACACACTTCAATTGCAGTTTTAAAAATGATATCCCGTAATAAAGCCCACGCGCCCTCTATATCTTTATTGCTTATAAGCGCTTCCTAAGTTGCCCTATCTATGCGTTCGCTTAACTTATTTTGAAACTCTATTCGCACTTCCGGTTTCTGTAAATTTTCAATCTTTATTCGAGTTTGTTTCGTTTTTTTTGTTCTCTTTCTTCTCCATCCCCGCCCTAAGTTTATTTTAGAGACTAAAAGGTAATGATCAGTATTGCATTCGGAACCCCTCATGACTCTTGTATCTTTGACTAGTTCTCTTAGTCTTTCATCCGCAATAACGAAGTCAATTACACTGCGGTTATTTCCTTTACACCAGGTGTACGTGTGGATCATTTTATGTCGAAACCAAGTATTGGTAATAAATAGGCCCTTTTCTAAGCATAAGCTAACTAATTTTTCCCCGTTATAATTTTTTCTTGTTGGATCCCCAAAATTACCTAGCACCCTTTCTGTATCTGTATCCTGTCGTTGGACGCCGACCCATCCGTTAATATCTCCTAGCAGAATTATTCTTTCACCTTGATCGCAAGTACTTATTGTGTCATTTAAAGTGTCCCAGAAGGCGTCTTTGACTTCTCGCGGCTCACTGTCAACTGGGGCGTAGCACGCTATGATAAATAACCTTCTGATTCCTACCTTCATTCTAGCCCACAACAATCTGGGAGATACAAAATCATGATCTTTGAGATGCTGTCTTGCTTTTTTATTCATAATTAAACCGACCCCTTGACTACGATTTGATTCACTACCTACTCCTGACCATATTTCAAAACCGCCTTTCAACACCCCATTTTCTATGTTTCGACTTTCGGAACCCTTTTTCTTCGTCTCAGGTACACATAAAATATCTAGTTTCCTAGCATGCATAGTTTCTCGTAGTTCTCTTACTTTAAGATCATTCACTCCTCTAGCATTCCAAACACCCAGTCTCCATTCATCGTCTGAAACTCGACCTTTACGTTTACCGTGTGTATGCATTTCGTCAATCAAAGTTTCAGTCCATTCCGAGACTACTTTATTGTTTGTGTCATTCATGTTTAGATTGTACACCCAACTATCACCTTTATGCGCGATATTTGTTTTGCGAGCCGAAATCATGTCCAAGTTAAGTGATTATTCGTCGTACGGTGGAAAGTCTAGTTGAAACGTCAGTCCCACCAAAACTTCTGTTACTGGTGTGTGTGTGTGGGGGGGGGGGGG
>CAKNYM010046380.1:135135-148907 GCA_932195095.1 Andricus curvator | reverse complement strand
TTTTTTTTTTTTTTTTTTTTTGAAAGGCCTCAGGTACAAAAAGTTTCCACTGGATACCAGTAACTTACAGGCCAAATTACAGATTAAACAAAATATATTTAACGGGAGCGCATCGACCATAAAGCTTAAAATCTGAAAAAATGTTAATTTTCACACTTCTATAAAAATATTTCTTATATTTCACAGGTCTAATCATTAAAATTAGTAAAATACTTCCTACTAAAGTCATTTTTTACGCATACTGTACAGCATGAACAAGAAAAGTGCAATATTTATCCCGAAAATGAGAGCGGGAGATATTACAAAAGTTAAAATAATTTTTTAGACAGTCTTGAAGTTGTTCGCAGCAAATTCATGCAGTTCTTTTGTTTCTGAATCATACA
Organism: Andricus curvator; assembly: GCA_932195095.1. Lineage (NCBI taxonomy): Eukaryota > Metazoa > Arthropoda > Insecta > Hymenoptera > Cynipidae > Andricus > Andricus curvator. Next base: position 148,524 of record CAKNYM010046380.1, on the reverse strand, counting down.
AATTGCTAATTTCTTAATGTATTCATTTGTTTATTATATTATGTATATTATACAGTAATATTATTAGTAAAAAAATAATGTGATTTAGAATATTGCCAGGAAAAATCAATCCAATCACTTGAAATATCACAAATTTCATATCACATGGGATAATGAAATTTAAAATAAGTTTGATTTTGACTTTTTTTCGGTGAAGTTCATTTCTTAATTTAGAAGACGATTTAAACAAGTAAAAATTAAAAGCGTTTGAAATTGAAAATTTTAGGTAAAAAACGTTTTGAGTTGATCAACTGTAAATATAAATTAATTAATGATTTTTAAAATTCAACTGTAATTCTTGTATTAAAAATGGAACATTAATTGATTTTACAAGATGATTCTGAATCTGCTCAAAATTTAACAAATTACAAATGTTAACGTTAAAAATTAAGAAGGTAAAATAGTTCAAGGTTCAACCAAAGACATGAATTTTCATAAAAAAAATGTAATAGTTCATATTTCAACCACAAAAAATTTTTTATTTTAAATCAAAAACAGTTGGATTCAACCAAGAAAGGCGAATTTTCAAAAAATAGTTGAATGTTTAACAAACAAGTTGCATGTTTAACAAAAAAATAATTAAATGTCTACCAAAATATTTGATTTTTCAACCAAGAAAAAAAAACTAATTTTCAGCGAAATACATGAATTTTCAACCAAACAGTTTAATTTTCAACTAAAAAAGATCAATTTTCAACAAAAAATGGAATAGTTAAATTTTCAATTAAATTAATTAATTTTTAACCCAAAAAAAAACGATTTTTCAACAAAATAGTTAAATTTTTAACCAAAGAGATAAATTTTCAACTTATTTTAAATAAAAAACAGTTGAATACTATCAGAACGACGAATTTTCAACAAAATAGTTGAATACTCAATCTAAACAAATTGATTTTCAATCAAAAATGAAGAAGTTAAATTTTCAGTTCAAAGAAGTTTATTTTCAACAGAAAACAAATTTTTTATACAATAGTTAAGTTTTCAGCCAAAGATATCAATTTTCAACTAAAATGGTGAATGTTCAACAAGAAAAATTAATTGTTAACGGAGTAGGTAAAAATTTAATTATTTTTTTACCAAAACAGATTAATTTTCAACCAAACAGTTGCATTTTGAACCTAAAAATATGAAATTTCTACCAAAAGAAATGAATTTTCAGGACGAAAAATCCCGAAAAAGAACATTTCTGAAAAAGAAAATATTTTTAAGAGGAAATTCTCGAAATTAGAAAATTTCCGATGGTTTAAAATTCTCGAATTAAAAAATTCTCCACTATTTATCATTTTACCGAATTTGAAAATTTCCGATGATAGGAAATTCCTGAAATAAAATTGCGGACATTATAAAATATCCAACACTGTAAAAACCAAAATTGCTGATCATAGAGAAATTCACGAACTACAAAAATTTCCGAATCTAAACGATTATGAAATTGTTAAATGTTGTTACGCTAAATTTAGACTTTGAACGTTAGAATTTTAATTGTTTCCTTTTAAAAAGTTCAATTTTTAAGTACAAGTGTTGAATTTTGATTAATAAGTAACAATTTAACAATTATTAATTTGAAATGAATTAAAAGAAAAATAATTTTACTTCTAAGTTAAAAAAGTTTTCGTTTAAAAACAAATTTAAGTCGTTTCATTTTGAATGTCTCTAACTTAAAATTGCTTGAAATTATATAATTTTGAACATTCATAGGTTTATTAATTGATTCCTCAATTTAGAGCTTGAAAATTTGGATATCTATACTTTTTCACCAGGCACCTTTGAACTGTTCAATTTATAAAAGTTTAAAGTTAAAAATTGTGCTGCTTAATGGTGTTTAATTTAAAATTGTTTACTTGAAAAGTTTTAAAAGCTTCCATATTATACGTGTAAAAAAAAATTCTGAATTCAAAATTAGTTAAGCTTACATGATAAAAGTTTAAAATTCAAGAGTTCCACTTGAAGTGCTTTAATTTGCAGTTCAGAAATGGAAAAAGTACGTGTTATTTACTTTTTATTAGTTAAAGTTTAGTCACTTCTTAAATTTTCCAGGAATAATTTCCACCCTAATCTTGCAGCCAAATAATTCTGTTTGTGTAAATCACGTTTGTGTAATTCACGTTCATGCATACAATTTTTCATCGTATCGATAATCGAAAATTCGTCTTGAGATGCCTGTGGAGCGGGTCGACAATCGAATTTTCTACCCTAGGGAAGAAAATTCGATTTTTGACCCGCTCCACAGGCATCGAAATTCGAATTTTCAATTCAGGTATGATGAAAAAATATATTCACGTCTTTCAAAACAAAACAGGCAAGAAGGCGATCCTTTTGTTTCAAGACAAGTTTTTCTCTGAGTGGGTGTAAACAATTCAAATTAAGTAAAAAAAATACTTTGAAACCTTTCACTTATCGAAAAAAAAATCATTCATGTTGAAAAAGTTCCAAAAATAGGTTTTTAATATAAATTTTACATAATTGCTATTTTGCATGTCTTTAGGCATTTTCCGGGCACAATGCAAGGGAATTGGGGGATTCAAAATTAACAGTTTTTTCTTGACATTATTTCTTGAACATCCCTTAATAGATAACTAAACCTTAATTTACAAAAAGTTAATAGCAAGTACTTCTTTTTCCCATTCTTTCGAAAACTCATTTGTTTTTCATTCTATTCTAATAATTATGTTCTGAATTCAGACTCCTCGAGTTTTGCAATTACATATTCTTTTTAAATTATTATCTTAGAATCTCCTAGAATGTCCATTATGTCTATTGAGGGTTATAAACTAGAAATTCTAATCATTCTTTTAATATGAATTTCATCAATATGAGCATATGTGCTTTCAGTTATTCGGAATTAAAATTTTTAATATAAAAACCATAGAAAGCAAATATATATTCGACAAATTTTTACCACTGAAGTAAATGTTTTCAAATTTTCTTTCGAATCCGTTAGTTACTATATTTAGTTGGTTTTGACGCAAAACATATGATTGAAAAATTGTCTGCCCACCAAAATGTACAGAAATGAATGAACCCTGAAATGATTTCTTCTTTAAAAGCGAAACACTAATTATGTGGAGGTTCCTTTTTGGCATTAGAAAACTTTTTAAAACGGATGCCAAACATTTTTTCAAATTTTTTTTTTTTGTAAAAAAATGATGACAAACTTTTTTGAACTGCTGTATTTTTTCATCTGATTATGACCACAGAAAAGAAAAACACTTTCCATTCATTCATAAAACGAGAATGATTCATTCAAAAAATACCTTTTACAGCACGTTTAGAAACGTTCAGTCTATCTTGAAACTATGTCTGACTCTGAAACTTTCTCTATTTACGATATATACTTTTAATGGCTACAATTTTCAAAAGTAAAACTTTTTAATTACATTTAAAACATTTTCGGTTGTACTAAATAAAACCCTGCATTACAAAATTATTAAGGAAGGCCACTCAAAACCGCAAGCGTAAATTAACGTAAAAAGTGAATAACAATGAATCATCACAGTTTGACAAACACGGCTTTTTAAGAGATATACTGAGGAAACTCGTGAATGAATCATCGAAAACGGCTTTACTATTTTTCGCCTGAAAATATTTACATTCAATCCGAAGAACTTGAATTGCTTGTTCTTTATTGCATTTTGATCATTATTTTGGATCAACTAATTTTTTTGAATATTTAATAATAAATTTAATCATTATGTTTGGTAAAATAAGGCATATTTAACTTATGGCATATTATGAAAGCTAGACTGGTAATTAATCTGCTATGGTAATTTTACAATCTGTGATCTCGTTCTCTATAACAATGGAGCAATGCCAAGTTTGCAACAGGTTTCTGCAAGTTTAAATGCTTTTCGTGTCAGTTTGTTTTATATCTTTAGCGCCGACGGCGATGATGTGGATGATGTAAGATTATAAGGACTAATTTTTCACTTTCACGGCACTAAATTAGGCAAGCAAACGACTATTTTGTTCAGAACAAATTTATGTAGGAATTTTTCATATCCACTGAAGAAGATAGATTGTTAAAGGTTTTCTTTTTTAATTATTAAAAATTGCCAAAACAGTAAACATATAATCATGTATTGTAAAGGGCAAATTTTTTTCCTTCAAGAAATCATATATGCATTTCATCTCGATAATAATATGTATAAAATCGAGGGAAATATGTGAGCTCTTCCATAATTTCTGTTTACTTCCAAAATTATTTTTATTTGTGTTTAAAAAAACATCAACTTTTAGAAAGTTACGGTGCACCTTTATATTTTTTCCAAAATCATAAAGAAAGATTACTGTATAAATTTAAGGCAAATCGGAGTTAGTGTTCCCCAAACGGTGTTAAAGCTGTAATAGAGAATATCGCTGAAATTAATAGAGATAAGCGGTTTTAAGTATAGTCCTCTGAATTCGGCTTGGCTTACTCTGTAATTCGAGATGATTTGTGAAGTACAATACTCTCAAGATATGACCAACAATATGGAAAATACATCAAGTAAAATGTTTTCATTAAACTTACTATCTTAATAATACAGTCGTATTCTTCTTGTAAATCTGTACAATTTTCGTCTGTGGCAATTTTCCCTAGTATCAATATTTTCTAAATTATTAATTATTTAAAGGATACTCAATATACATAATCTGTTTAAGTAATATTCAAAAATAAAAGCATGTAAAACACAATATATTTTGGATTGTTAAATGTTATATTTTCAATTGTTTTTTATAATATATACCTCTCATGAAGCTTCAAAGGTTATACTACCACACTTTCTGAATCCATTTTAAATCGCTTCGTATAATAGCTTTTTTTTCTTGCATCTGGAAAACATTTTCGGTGATTCTTTGCGTTTTAAAAAATTAGTTGCTTCTCTTCTTCGATTTTGATAAGGGCTTTATCGAAAGTAGTTACAATAGTTCAGCACGATCATTGATGCATTTTAATGATTTTATTGTCTCTCTTGTTTCCGGAAAGATTTAAGCGTTTTCCATATTTCAACTGAGTACACTTTACACAATAATATTTAAAATATTGATTGGAGAGAAAATTCCAATAGATGAAAATTGTGTAGATTTACAAGAGTAATCAGGCCTGAGATTGTCAAAAAGTAAGTGGTTAGTCCCTGTGACCGCGGGGGGGGGGGGGTGTTTTAAGAAGATTTAGTATAATCAGCATTGGAATAAAAAATACAAAAATATTGATAGAATTAATGTAAAAAGTAGACAAAGTACGAACGAACAATTTACTTTGAACCACTTATAATCTTATATGGAAGTACAAAAAAATCGCGATTCTACGCAAAAAAAATTTCACACAACAAAAATCGGTGAACTCCCTTGATATCTTTAAAATTGCTTAAAATTTGATTGAAATCCCTTGATGCATTTGGCCATATTTTTAAATCCATTAAAATCTTTAAAATTTGTCAAAATTCTTATAAATTCCTTGGAAATCTTTTAACCCCTTTTGAATTCCTTTAAAATCTCTAAAACAGTTGGAAATGTGTAGAAATCATTATTTTAAAATCCCTTGAAAATGAAATAAATTAAATTTAGTAACTAAAGTTTTCTAGAAATCCCTTACATCTTCTGAGTTTTTTTTTTATTTCTTTAAAACTTTGGAAACCCTACAGAATTCTTCGACATCCCTTGACATTTTTAAAATCTCTTGACATTTATTTTATTCCCTAAAGTTCTCTATAAATGTGTTGAAATCCCTCAAAATCCATTGAAATATTTGGAAATCGTGAATTAAAATGAATTTATGCATTAAAGTTCTCTAAAAAAACGTTCAAATTTATAAAAATCCTTGACATATTTGAAATTTTTTGAATCTTCTGAAATTTCTTGGAACCGCTAGAGGTATTCTTTGAAATTTAATGTATTTTCCAAAGTTATCTAGAAATCCCTTAAAATCGAGCTTAAATCCTTTGAAATGATTGGAGGTCCTATAAAATCTCTTAAATCTCGTGAAATTATTTGAAATCCTATGAAATCTTTAGAAATCCTGCAAAATTCTCTGAAATTCCAATTTTTTTGATAAATGTCTTGCAATTCTTTGAAATCTTTTAAAATAACTTTGAATTTGTTAAATTCTTTGTAATTTTCTACATTCCTTCATATCCCCTGAAATTGTTGGGATAAGTAGAAATCCCTTGAAATTCAATTTATTTTATTCCTTAATTTTCTCGAGAAACTCGTTGAAATCTTTTAAAATCCATTGAAGTCTTTGGAAATCATGCAAATCGATTAAAATAAGTAGAAATCATTTAAAATCCCTTGAATATATATCAAAATTAACTTATTCATTAAAATTTTGTAAAAAAAAAAGGTTCAAATTCCCAAAAAATTATGGCTTCCCTTAAAATTTTTGGAAATCCTACACAATTCTCTGAAATTCCTTGAAATCGTTGAAATCCGTAGAAATTCCTCGAAACAAAGTTTATTTCATTCCCTAAAGTTATCTAGAAATTTGTTAAAATCCCATAAAATCCATTGCAACGTTTGGAGATCGTAAATTAAATCAAACCTATGTATTATAGTTCTTTAAAAAAACGTTTAAATTCATAGAAATCTTTGAAGATTCAATCAAATCTTTTAAATCTTGTGAAATTTCTTGAAATACTTTTAAATTCCTCAAAACGTTTGGAGTCGCTAGGTATTCCTTGAAATTTCATTTATTTTCGAAAATTCTCTAGAAATCCCTTAAAATCGAGCTTAAAATCTTTGGAAATCCTATCAATATCCTTTGAAATCTCTAGAAATACTTTAAAATATGTTGAAATGGCTTAAAATTGGTTAAAATCTCGTAAATCCTTTGAAATTATTGGAGATCTTATAAAATCCCTTAGATGTTGTAAAATTAATTGAGTCTCCTGGAAATCTTTAGAAGTCCTACAAAATTCTTTGAAATTCCCCCCAAAAATTAGAAATATCTTGGAATTTTTTCGAATTTTTTAAAATAACTTCAAAACTTTCAAATCCTTCGAAATGTTATACATTCCTTCATGTCCCCTGAAATATTGTTGGAATACGTAGAAATCCCTTGAAATTCAATTTATTTTATTCCTTAATGTTCTCTAGAAATTTGTTGAAGTCCCTTATGATCCATTAAAATCTTTGGAAATCGTGCAAATCGATTAAAATAAGTAGAAATCATCGAATCACTTGAAGATTCAATAAAATCCTTTAAACCTTGTGAAATGTCTTGAAATACTTTAAAATCCCTTGCAATTTCATTTTATTTAATTTATTTTCTAAGATTCTCTAAAAATTCCTTAAAATATTTGGAACTCCTACAAAATTCTCTGAAATAACGTGAAGTTTTCGAAAGTTCTTGAAGTTCTTTAGGATCTGTCAAAATAGCTTAAAATCTTTAAAATATTTTGAAATCTGGCAAGTCCTTTAAAATAATTGGAAGTCCTATAAAGTCGCTTATATCTTGTGAAATTCTTTGAAATTCCTTGAAATATTTGTAAATACTACAAAATTCTTTGACATTCTTTAAAATTTATTAAATCTCTTGAAATTCTTTAGAATCTGTTAAAATAATGGGATATTCTATAAAATCTCTTAAATCTTGTAGACATTTTTAAAATAATACCTTGAAATCTTTGAAAATCCTGCAAAATTCGCTGGAATTCCTTGAAATTTTTTCAATCTCTTGAAATCCTTTGTAATCTTTTAAAATAACTTGAATACTTTAAAATCGTTTGAAATTTTGCAAGTTCGTTCATATCCCTCAAAATTGTTGAAATCCGTAGAAATTCCTTGAAATAATTTGAACTCCTACCTGATAAGTAAATATACCAATCATCTAATTGTAGTTTCTTTATTTTTATCACTTCTTTCAATATTTTAACATTATTTATTTCTATACTGGGTTTCTTATGATTTTTCTAGAATCGCGAAAAAATTATAAGAAATTAATTATAGGAAAATCATTATAGACCTATACTGAATATCCTACAATATTTTTTTGTAAAGTTGTAACGGCTATAACAGTGAGTTACGAACCTTTTTAACAGTTTTAAAATTCTGGAAAAACTGTTAAACTGAACAAATTAAAAAAATATAATGCTTTCTGTTTCTAAAAATTATGTGGAGAAGTCTGGCCTACCCTGAAAAATAAGTGGGGCCATGTAATGTTAGACCTGAGAGTAATTCAGTAATACGATCTGATTGTTAAGTTTCATGAAAACAATGTTTTTCTCTATTTCCCATATTGTTGGACATATGTTAAGATTATTGTTAGAGTAGAAGGATCTTTATAAACTTCAAAAAGAAATAAACTGAAAATTCAACTTGCTGATGAAAGTTGACGTACAATTTGGTAGCTTCGCATGAAGACGGCAATTTCGTGGGAAACCAAATCATTGAATATTTTAAATGCTAACAGGGATACTCACGTTCCACACGAAAACACACACAAAAATAAGTGAAATTGCTTCCAAACTTCGTTAAGTTGCCAAACCTGACCATAATTTTGTCGTGTCAATAAAAACTTCATTAATCATATTTAATTGCATTTATACAAGTCAAAAGCTATATTTTAGAAATGTTTTATTATGACTTTCTGGTAGTGAAAAAGTATTTCTTGTTCATTCTTATTGGAATTAGCACATAGATAGGTTGTCTGCAAAATTTGCTGTTTTGGTACAATGAAAAATGTGATGTTGTTTCTCAGAAATTGAGCATCAATTTGCAATTAGAAGCGCAATATAAGCAGTATTATTGAATTCTCATGAAATAAGTAATCTTCTTAACTCCTTTTTGTATTTTATAAGAACGTATTTACAACTTTTTTCCCAGATATTATTATGATCTATAAGTTGCGCGCGTTCCTTCTTAAATTTATACAGTAATATTTTTTCTTGGTATAGGAAAAAAAATATCAAGGTGCACTGTAACTTTTTATAAGTTGATGTTTTTTAAGCCTACAGAATAGAACAATTATAAAATAAAGATTAGCTTATCCAAACATATATCTCGTAGCGGGAAGAAATAAATTAATAGATTAATGGGCCCGAGTGGGGAACCTCACATGACGACCTTGTGAGGCTCTTCACTTGGGGGTGATCGCTAGAGTGATTGATCAGTAACCTGGGTCGGAGCAGTGTTGTGGAATGAACGTGTTATTTAAATAAATAACACGAGAATTCTAGATCAATCTAAAAAATCTATACCTCCTTCCTCACATTACTCCTTTCCTCACCGAGCGAGTCACGCCTACCCCGAAAGGGAATTGGCTTAATGGTATAATAATATAATAATAATTTTTCAAACACTACAGCAATACACCTACGGTCCTTCGATATCTTACCTATATTCTTATCTTAAATAACGTTATGACCTACGCAAACTTTTTAAGTGCATGAAGCATAAACATTAATAGTGGAAATGACTTCATTCTGTGGGTCTGCGAAGCAAATTGTTAATCTAGAATTCTAGAATTCTAGAATACAAGGGAAGTTTTGGCCTCTCGTAAAGCGTAAGCCGTAAAGTGAAATTACCAACGAGAAGGTGAGCTTGCTGGTTTACTCTGTGAAAATTACAAAACTTCGTGCAGGTTATAATGGAGTGAAGGTGTCTCCCTAAACTCTAAACTCTAAAGTCACGGACTCTGAACCCAGAGCAACCCAAAGCCTCCTAGGTGTGGCATACCACCTTGCCATTTAATTTCCCATGAGAAATTGCGCGTGGCCGTGTCTGTCGCGTCTGGGTTACATCAACGCATTCATTCACAACGAGCTCCTGAACCGGGAAGTACCTGACTCGTTCGTACCCTAGAATGGCCATTTCCGAAATGACCACGTGCCATGCATACGTCAAGCTAGAAAGTTATGAAGCCGGCCGTGCCTGCATAACACAATCTTATTTATTCATTCTCGTCTCGCGTTATGTCACCGTTAATATTTTTACCTTTTTTCCTACGTTTCACAATCTCAACGTTATAAGTCTGATATTATATGATATGGTCTGATATACACCCATAATCTGTATGTAAAACAGTAGTGTTATTTCAGTTTTTTAATATTCCATCAAATTAAAATATCTGAATTTTAAATGAAGACATGAGAATGACAACTACTATCGGCGAGAAATTCGAGTTCTCTGGCTTTGCCGTTAGAAAGGTAAGTGAAGAAAAAATGGCAGCTCAATAAATGAAGGATCATTTTGAAGTTTAAAATGTTTTACGTTAATGAGCCTGAAAATCTGATAAAAAGTGAAGAAATTTGACAGCTTTTAACGACAGTGAAATTTGGAACATAGTTTTCTATTGAAAAAATAATAGGAAAAATCTGAAAAAATTCATGGTGGTACATTAAATATTTCTAAAAAAATTGCCGTTGTAAAATTTGCAGAATATAATAAATTTTTCGTTTTTTGTACATAAATATACAACTGTACTATCTTCAGTTCTAATGAAAATCATGAAGTGATTTAAATTAGAGGTAGTTAGTTGAACTATCTGTAATTATTTACAATTTGAAAGAAGTAGGTGCTTCTTTTTCACTTCGTGCAGATTGTGATATTTGAAGACAGTTTTTTATACTGGAAAGCAAGTGTAAGAAACCAGTGGGGTGCCTTTTTTCGTGGGATTGTCCTCATCTTTCCTCAGCATGTGCTTCCAAGTTTTGCTGAGGGAAGACCGAGGGGAAGACGAGGACGATCCCGTGAAAAAAGGCACCCCACTGGTTTCTTACACTTGCTTTCCAGTATAAAAAACTGTCTTCAAATATCACAATCTGCACGAAGAGAAAAAGAAGCACGTACTTCTTTCAAATTGTAAATAATTACAGATAGTTCAACAAACTACCTCTAATTTAAATCACTTCATTATCTTCATTAGAACTAAATATAGCACAGTTGTATATTCATGTCAGATTTTTCCTGTTAGTTTTTCAATAAAAAACTATGTTCCAAAGTTCACTGTCGTTCAAAGCTGTCAAATTTCATTACTTATTTTCATCAGATTTTCGGGTCTGTAAGGTATACAATTTTTTTGGCATATTCGTTTTAGGCTCATTAACGTAAAACATTTTGACCTTTAAAATGATCCTTCATTCATTGAGCTACCATTTTTTCTTCACTTATTTTTTTAGCATCAAAGTCATAGGACTCGTATTTTCTCGCCGATCGTAGATAAGGATCACATGAAGTTGGCTCTTTGTTACATTAAATATAAGGAATTCGAGGTGCCAACTTAAAGTGGTCCTTATCCAATTGCCATTCTTATGTCTTCAAATATAAACGCCTCCTAATGAAAAGGGAGGAACTCAGAGGAACTATGTGTTTTTAAGTATGGAATACGAGTTACGCGGTTTCAAAACGTTTGTCCGAGTTGCTATAGTAGAGTTCTATCACGTTTTTCCCCCTCCAAATATCCCTTTTCCCTTTAAATGTGTACTGAAGCAATAGAATCCAATAAGTTTTTATATTTTATGTGAGATGTTTCTGTGGTTAAAATTTAACAAGATTTCAATGGTTGGCACCTAAAAGCAATAAAAGCAATATGTGAAGGTGTTAACATATAACACCGGGGCACTTGAAAATCCTATATATTTAACATGGGAAAATTTTGGATTTTCGAAAAATTGGACTGATACTTCAGGGTTTTATCAGAAGCTGCCCAATTTGTCAGGGTTTGAAGAGGAGTGTCTACGGAATAAAACCATACCAATAGCTTTCATTTTAACCCCCCCCCTCCCCCTTCCACCACAACGCCCCAAATATGACCCAAAAACAAAAAAACTACATTTTTACGTATTATTGTTAATTTTCAGCATTTTCTGCCGTCTTTTTTAATACTAATAATTACTAATGGTCAATTTGAATAACCCTGATGACTTTTTAAACAATTTTTAATTGTTTAATTTGGATTATTTAAACAATTAATTATTGTTTATTTTCAAAATTTCTAAAAATCGAGCCAGAGATGTGTACGGTTTTCTCAAATTGGTATCATATGCTTCTTATTGTTGAATAATTACATAATTTTTATACTTTTCTTCTAATGTTTAACAAATTTCTATTTGTTTAAACAATTTTTATTTTCTCAAGCACTTTTTTTTCGAAAACTTTAAAAAAATAATATACGATAGAACACATACCATTATTTTTCTGACTGTATAATTTATAGATTCCATTTGTTTAAACTATTATTTTAGCCAAACAAATATTTTAAAAATCATATTTTCTAAATTAAACATAATATTGAGTGATTTCGAGAAGTAGTAAATTCTGTTAAAAACGTCACGACATTGTTTAAATATTTTTTATTCGTTCAAGCAGTTTTCTATTAAAAAATGCGGATGAATAATATAAAAATGGAACACATAGAATTATTTTAATAAATATGTATTGATATATATTTTTTCTCTCTTTCAGTCAAAGGTCCTTAACGTCAGTATAGCATTTCGTCCTTAACAATGTTCCTCGCAATCTTCTTGAAAGAAAATGTCAAAACTTGAATCATAATTTTTATTATTGAATATATTTTTTTTATAATATGATCATGGTAAAGATAGTGAAAATATCAAGAATACAATAATAAATATACTTTAAATTTTTTAAAGTTTTTTATCATTCATTTAATAGTACATAGCCATTCATACTCAATTTGAAGGGAAGTTGAAAGTAAACAATAATTCATTGTTTAAACAATGATATAAATTTTTAGCAGAATTTGCTAATTAAAATCATTCAATATTATGTTTAATTTCAGAAAATACGTTTAAAAAATATTTTTGGGGAAAAATAATTGTTTAAACAAATTTAATTCTGTTAAGCAATTAAAATACCGCTGCAAAGTAGTTTTTATGGATTCACTATGGGTGTATTTATTTGTGCTCATTTTATAAGCATTTTGCTTCCTCATAGGTATCAAATAAATTTGCTTCCTCACAGAGGGAGGTAGTTGCATTTAAAGTTTCATATAGTCTTTTTTCGATTCGTAAACATTTATGTAATTTTCTAGAGAAATATGCTCTGTAAATTTAATTTAAATTAACAGAAAAAAGTAGAAAACAGAAAATTAAAAAAAAAAACAGAAAGGGACAGACAAAGAAAGAGATCGATTGAACATATTAACTGCAACCTTGTTAATTAATAAAATTTTAATTTAAAATTTGAAATCATTTGTTAATTTGAATACTTCAGCATGGTTTTCCATGTACTTATTATTATAGAATACCGTTGCCATATTTAATATATTTTTGTAAATAAAATATCTAAATTCATTTAGTTATAGTAGATTAAATAATAAATTAGGTTATTATTAACCTTCATAGAAAATTACATTTCATAGATATGTGGTGACTATCATCACACTCGCTTTCTAGTTTTTCATTTTTGTGT
>CAKNYM010046380.1:91614-114498 GCA_932195095.1 Andricus curvator | reverse complement strand
AAGTAATCGAAAAGACATGCTTAGTTGATTTCGTAAAAAAATTAAGCCTATTTGTAAAAAAATACCTGAACTCTCAATTTGTTTAGGAAAATTGTTTAAATCATTAATAATTCTTGTGAATTTGCAAATCATCATAGCAAAAAGTCATCGAATACTCATTCTTAGTTCATGTCGTAAAAAAATTGAGCCTATTTGTTTAAAACGAGGTTCAAAAATACCCAAACTCTGAATTTTTTTTCTGAAAATTGTTTCAATAATAATTAATAATTTTTGTGAATTTGCAAATCATAGTAAAAAGTCATCGAAAAGACATTTTTAGTTGATTTCGTAAAAAAATTAAGCCTCTTTTTTCAGAAATACCCAAACTCTGAATTTGTTTAGGAAAATTATTTAAATAATTAATAATTATTGTGAATTTGCAAACCATCGTAGCAAAAAGTCATCGAAAAGACATTCTTAGTTTGTTTCCGTAAAACATTGAGCGTGTTCTTTGAAAAATAGTCAAACTCTGAATTTGTTTTTAAAATTTGTTTCAATAATAAATAATAATTCTTGTAAATTTGTATAGTATCATAGCAAAGAGTCGGAAAAATATTCTACCTGTTCAAAAAATGTAGGCACCTCAATTTTTGTACAGATTATAGGGAAAATCTCAGGAGAAAAAATTCTAAAAATTTGGGACAAGTTACATGTTGTAGATGAAGATTTAGCAATTATTTCTTTATGAGTGAACGGTTAAAAGGCACCATTATCTTACGATCGTTTCAGAATACTCAACATTGAATGGCTGTTAGTCCCTGAAAATGCATGTTAAAAAACCTGCAAACAGTATATTAATTTCTTTGATTCTTTCTGTGCACAATGGTAAATTTTAGAGTCACAAAAAATCATCTGTTATTATGTTAGTAACAAAAGAGTAGTAAAGAGTAGTGAGGTGTCATTTCCGAGACTAATGAACGTACGGAGATAATTCTTGAAGCAAGTTGCATAGTTTTGGCTTCTGAAAATGTATTAATGAAAATGTAGTATCAATGAACAACAAGTTGAGCTTAAATGTTTAAAAAATTATTTTATTCTTCGGAAAATACAAAGGGGTTTTCGATTATAGAAGCAACCGCACTCACAGCAGGAGACCTTACCTGCGCTACTGCTACTGGCTACTCCCGGCTACTCCGCCAACTAAAACTTGTTGTCACACTCACTCCTATTGTGAGTGCCGTTCCGTCGATAATCGGAAATCCCTTTGTATTTTCCGAAGAAGAAAGTAATTTTTTAAACATTTAAGCACAAATTTGTTATCACTTCCACTACATAAAGCTTTTTCAGAATCCAAAAATGCTCAATTTGCTTCAAGAATTATCTCCGCACGTCGTTTATTTTCAGAGATGACACCTCACTACTCTTTTGTGATTGATTAATTTGATAACAAATGATTATTTTTGACTCTAAAATTTACTACTGTGCACATAAAGGATTAAACATATTATTTGCAGACTTTTTGTAATTTATTTTGAGGGACATTCAAAATTAAGTATTCTGAAATTATCGTAAGATAATGGTACTTTTTAACCTTTTACTCATCTGTACAAAAATTAAGGTACCTATATTTTTAGACAGATGATTCCGTAAAAAGATTAAGCCTATTCGTTGGAAAATATCCAAACCATGAATTTGTTTATAAAAGTTGTTTAAACTATTTCCAAAAAATTTATTTTTAGTTAACCGTAATGAAAGATGAATTTTTCTCACATTTTATACAAAAATTCTGGATTTGAATGAGCTAAGCTTTGCCAGTTGCGAAAAATAACTTTTGTTCATTAATTTCTTTATAATGTAATAAAATTTTTATTTATTTATTCAAGCCCACTGAAAATTATTTTGAGATACTTTTGGTACAGATATAAGATAAGGCATCGTTTGATAAATCTAAACGTTTTTTAAAAAATTGTGTTTTAGAAAAGTTAAAAAAAATGTCAATTTTGTTGTTATATAAAAAATTGGCCAAATTTTTTATCAAAAATTCAAACCTTACAAATTATGTTTTGGAATGCCTGAGATGTCTCCTAAGTATTTTTACCGAAAATCGAGAAAATCATTAGCTCCCCGTCTAAAATAACTCGCTATTTTTTTTTATTATTCAACTTTTGTGATTTTTTCGAAGGGAACAAGTACTAAGTAAACTTTTACGTAAAAATTCAAAAAAGCGAAAAGAAAGTCCACAAATTTCCTAAAAATTAAAAAAAAAGAATGTTCTAGCGCAAATAGTTCAGAAGTGATCTTAAAGTGACTTTTCAATGGAAAAAAATGTTAATGTTACAATTTTAAATTTAATTAAATGTTTATTGAATAAATTAAATGTTAATGTTAAATGGTAATTTAAAAAAAGCATAGGTCTCCTAAGATTTTAGATCAATGATTTATACATGGCTTTTTAAACGAGTAACATCCAAAAACTGTGAGAAAAGAATAAATCTCGATCTCTCCAGTAGCTTATAAGGAAAGACCGCCAATTGTGAATTTTAGTTTTGGTTCATAATTTTTCAAATGAAATCTCATTATCTGAGTATTAATTTGCCAGAGCAGTAATATACGCTTTTTCGCTGTTTTCAAGAAAATCGACTTTGAAATAGTCGCTATAAGCCATAATTATATAGTTTGGCGAAAAACACTTCTGGACGGCCGGTAGCTCAAGTAGCAGCGCTCCGGCTTCTTAGCCGGAAGATTGCGTGTTCGATTCTCACTGCTTGCACTTTTCTATTTATTAAAATGTGTATAAACAAGGTATTTTAAACGAAAATGGTGTTTTTTTGCGAAAAACATGATGAAGTTTTAAAAATGTCAGTTTTCCTGGAAAAAAACATGATGAAAATTATTATTTGTCTAATTTTTGAAGATTATTGAAGGAAATTATATTTTGAAACATTTTAATAAATGGGAAATGAAAGAAAGTGCAGGCAGCGAGAATGGAACACGCAACATTCCGGATATGAAGCCGAAACGCTAATACCTCAGCTACCGGTCGTTCGGAAGTGTTTTTTTCGCCGAACTGTATATGGCCTGTGGCAAATATTTCAAAGTCGATTTTCTCGAAAACCGCGAAAAAGCGCATATTACTGTATTAAAAAATTAATACTGAAGTAAGGAGCTTTTATTTAAAAAATTACGAATCGAAACTAAAATTCATAATTGCCGGTCTCCCCTTGTTAGTGGTAACAGCACCCCGACCGGCAATCGGAAGGCCTGTGGTTCGATTCCCAGCGGAGCGAAAGAGAATCTTATTTGAAGGACAAATTTTTGACTTTAAGAATTCGAGAAAAATTATCATCCTACATGAAAATTGTATGAGCGTGAATTAAGGTAGATTTAATTGTCTTGAAAACCGGGAAAAAAATAATTTTAGCTCTCACAGGACAGAGGTTTAGTTTTTTAAGAGGAAAATTAGGGACACAATATTAACAAGACAATTTGTGTAAAAAATTATTTTTGAACAAAAAGGCTCAAACTTATTGTGAATCCAAAAATCAGTTATTTAAAAAAAACATTCAAGAAGTTCAATTTAAGCAAAAAATATGTTTTTTTTTTAATAGCTGATTTTTGGATTCACAATATGTTTGAGCCTTTACATCAGTACTTTTCACTGTTTTCTCGTCATTCTTAATTTCCCTATCAAACTTAAAATGTACTTAGTTTTACTGAAACAATGTAAGGAAACCTTTTTTCGAGTTGCTAAATCTCTCGGCATTTTAAACAGTACCTGAATTTTCGCAGTAAATTTGTGAATAAAAAAATTCATCAGGTTGCTATAATGAAACAAACAGTTTCTATAACTCGATTATTCACTTTGTAAAAAGAATTCCATAAATAGTAGTCTACTAGGAGAGACTATAACTTCTACTCTACAAGAGATAGAATTAATTATTTTTTTAGTTTTAAAAGTAATTTAATCTACTTCAATTCATCTGGACACAATTTTTATGTAGGATGTACAGGGGCAAAGATATTATGCGAAAGAAAAAGATTTAACATTCTATCATTGAAAGATCTCTGTAAGAGGTCATAAAATATAAACTACACAGGCCGACAAAAATGATATCTTTTTTGTACCCAACGACCGGACTATGTTACCCCGAAGGATTTTGGTATCCTAAAACCGAATCCGTCATCCAAATTTTTCCTAACCGTTTTTGAGATATCCTAACCTAAATGTTCAAAAATGGCTATTTTTAGCCATATTTGAGGCAATATAACACGATCAGCAATTTTTTTCTATGAAAACTGCTAATGCCATCGTTTAGTAGTTCTTTTTATCTTCCATTTCCATTTTCGATCATTTCAAACCGATTTTTTTTCTTCGAGATATGACACACTAACCATTTCAGTTTCCCTTCGCCTTCTTTGCTAGTTTTCCATTGTGGAACTGAAATGGTTAATGTGCGTTTTTTCGGAGAAAAAAAATCGGTTTGGGATGATCAAAAATGGTTACTGTCCGTCCAAAAAGTTTAGGCACCGCGATTTTTATACAGATTTTCGTGAACATCTCAGCAGAAAAAAATTATAAAAATATGAGACAACATGCATGTTGCAGGTGAAGGTTTTGCCAATACTGATACAGAGTTTCAAAATTTTCAGATGATTAGCGATTATTTCCGGGCGAGTGAAAGGTGAAAAGGCATAATAATCATATGATCATGCAGAATAATCAACTTTTAATGGCTGTAAGTCACTGAAAAAAATTATGAAAAATCTGCAAAAAATATATAGATTTCGTTGATCCTTTCTGTGCCCAGTGGTGATATTTAGAGTCAGAAATAATTATTTGTTAATAAGTTATTGATAAAAGAGTGGGAAGGTGACATCTCCGGAACTATAAGGAACGTACAGAGATGATTCTTGAAGCAAATTACACATTTTTGGCTTCTGACAATATTGTACGTATTGTCAATGAGCAAAAAGTTGCACTTGAATGTTTAAAAAATTATTTTCTTCTTGGAAAAATACAAAAGGCTTCGTAATAATCGAGGCAACCGTATCCCTTTTTTTTTGCATCAGGGATTAGGGACTGTGTAACTGTGAGAAAAGGTCGTGTTGCGCGTGTAACAGTAGCACCAGCAAGGTCCCATGCTGAGGGTGCGGTAGGCTCGATTGATTATCGTTAAGTCTTTCGTATTTTTCCAAGAAGAAAATAATTTTTTAAACATTCAAGTGCAACTTTTTGCTCATTGGTAATACTCACAACATTGTCAGAAGCCAAAAATGTGTAATTTGCTTCAAGAATCATCTCTGTACGTTCCTTAGTTCCGGAGATGACATCTCCCTACTCTTTTGTCAATAACTTATTAACATGTAATTATTTCCAACTCTAGATATCACCACTGGGCACAGAAAGGATCACCGAAATCCATATATTTTTTGCAGATTTTTCATAATTTTTTTCAGTGACTTACAGCCATTCAAAGCTGAGTATTCTGAAATGATCATATGATTATTATGCCTTTTCACCTTTCACTCGCCTGGAAATAATCCCTAATCATCTGAAAATTTTGAAACTCTGTATCCGTATTGGCAAAACCTTCACCTGCAACATGCATGTTGTCTCATATTTTTAGAATTTTTTCTGCTGAGATTTTCACGAAAATCTGTACAAAAATCGCGGTGCCTAAACTTTTTGGACGGACAGTAGGATATCTCAAAAACCTGACGTATAGGAAAAATTTAGACAACGGATTCGTTTTTAGGACACCAAAATCCTTCGGGCTCACATAGTCCGGTCTTTGGGTACACATTTTGCCGGCCTGTGCTATTTACGCTTGAACATTCTTTTTTTCTTTCATTGTTGATAAATTTGTGGAATTTCTTTTTGCTTTTTAGAACTTTCAAGTAAAGTGCACCATAAAGGTAAAATTTTAAAAACTGACACCTTTCACACATTTTCTAAAATCAAAGAGGGAGCAAATAGTCAATCAGCGTTAATCGAATAGAAAGTTTTTTTGTATGCAAAATTGAAGGTTTTAGCAGATAAAACTTCACGTATTACATGTTTTTTACACCAACAACAGTAAAAGAAAAAAATTGATCAAAAAACAACAAAAGACGAGTTATTTTGGCCTAAGGATTTTTGAGATATTCGGTAACAATTCTTAGGAGGTATCCCCAAAACATAATTCATAAAGTACAAGCCTCCTCTTTTAAGTGAAACTTGGTTCAGAGTTAGTCTGTAGGTGTAGGGTAACTGTACAAGGAACCCTTTAAATTTACATGCAATACGTAAGTTTCTGGTTCGAGCCCAGACTGAGGCAAAATAGCAATTTAAAAAAAAAATGTTAATTTCCTCAAGAAGGCGAACAAGTTTTACATTTTTGGCATTTGGCTGTCGAAAGCTACTGCCCCAAGGAGTTAGAAAAAAATTATGAATAAACTTTTTGACTTGCGGAGGACAACCACAGGTATCAGCCACTTTTTTCCAAATTTGATAGTATTTTTATAGACGAAACTTTTATTGTGTTTCAAAAGTCAAAAGTTTTAAATAACAATGTTTCCGTCTCTTTGGGACAATACCTTCTCATAGTCGAAGACCAGAAAAGGGACTTTTTTGGTTCTATTAAAAAATGTAACTTTGATGTTCAGGGGCGAATTTTCACGGCCAGTTTTTCTAAATCTGATTATCTTCAAAAGTAAAAATTTTCATTGTTTTCCGAAAATGGAAATGTTTATTTCTAATTGTTTTCTGGCCCCTTGGGTCAAAAGTTTTTGATAGCCAAATCAAAAAAGTGATCAGTGGTCAGATTTTTTCAAATTTGGTAGTCTTCCTGGTCAAAATTTTTTTTGTGTTTCGAAAGTCGAAAATTTTTTTTCTAATTTTTTTCTGACCTCTTAGGCTTTAGGACAATAGCTTTTGATAGCCAATTACCATAAAAGGGACTTCTTTCGACTCTATTAAAAAATTTAATTTCGTGGTTCCAGGCTGAATTTCGCGGTTAGTTTTTTTTGAAATATGGTTGTCTTCCGAAAGTCGAAATTTTTGTTGTATTCCGCAAGTAGAAATATTTATTTTGAATTTTTTCTGACTCCTTGGGGGGGAGGGGGGGGGGCAATAGCTTTCGATTTTGTGTAAAAAAATGTCTCTGTTTTCCGAATGTCGAAATATTTATTTCTAATTGTTTTCTGTTCATTTAGAAAATTTAACTTCCAGGTCCGAGAGCAGAAGTTTCACGGCCAGTTTTTTCTTCAAATTTCGTAGTTTTCCTACGGTCGAAAATTTAGTTGTATTTTGAAAGTCGAAAATTGTATTTAAAATTTCTTTCCGACTACTTGGTGCAATAGCTTCCGATAGCCAAAGACCAAAAAGGGAAATTTTGTTCTGTTCTATTAGAAAGTTCCAGAGAAATGTGAATTTTTTTCGGTCTTTAACGAAATCAACATTATTTGAAAAAAATGCTGTTTTGCTTACAAATAATTTTTAATAATTTACAATGTTTAAAAGTGTACAGGAAATGTTGCTAAATACTTTTTTCAAATATATTTTTTGCAAAAGAAAGAGCACATTTAAAAAAAAAATAATTTCAATGCCTCAGGTAGATTTCTTCATTTTCTAAAAGTTAGAGGAGCATAAATAAAATCTCGGGATCAATAGTATTCTGAGAAAAATTTGAAAAATAACAGAACCTTTATTAATATTGTCTTAGATCGATGTAAAAGCAGTACCAATAGACAAGAAGGATATATCAGATGTCGATCAAGGTAGAAAGATTCGTCGAGTGTCTCAGCCAGACCCAATGACGTTTGGTGGTCATCCTCAACCTTCTCTGGATGTTCCGTATGAAGTAACAGTCAACAACAAAATGAGCTTCTATGCGATCACAATTATGAAGGCTTATCAAAATTATTCCTTTGAAGAACTGAGGTTTACATCTCCGGCTCTCAAAAGATCAAACGAAAGCATGCTCGTCAGACCCAATGGTGATGGAAGTTACAGTGCCACTTGGACACCTTCTTCCGTAGGCTGGTACTCTCTCATGATAACAATCGACGGCTACGGTATGCAAGATGTAAGTTCTTCAGTTTATTAATTCAAAAATCAGTAACGAAGTTAATCAAAACGAAACTTCGCACCCCCCCCCCTCCTCAACTTCTTCCTCCTCTACTTTCCCTCTCCTCATTTCCCCAGCTAACACTACTGTTCCCCCACTTTCCTTCACCAGCCCTCCCCTACTCATCTGCACTACCCTACTAGCCCCCCTCATTTCCCCTTACTACCCTTCCTTCTTTCAATTTCCATCAGTTCCTCTCACTTCCCTTAATCACCCTCCCCTTATTACCCCCAATTTTCTCTACTTCCCCACCCCTCTCTTTCACACTCTTTATTTTCCCTATTTCCCCTCTCCTAATTACCCCTCACTTGCCCTACTTGCCAATTCCAATTCTTCCAACTCATAATTTCATAATTTATAACTAAACCCTATTTGAAAACAGTTTTAAGAAGCCTAATTATGAAAGTTATGATTTTTCTAAAGACTTCAATTTAAGAGTGTACAATTTTGAAGACTGAATTTGAAAATTTTGATTTTTATGTTTGACACTTCATTGTGAATTTTTGAATTCAGAACATTGAAAATTGTTAATTATATTTAATTATTTATTTCAAGCCTATCAGCGATACCCCCCTTTTTGTATCACTTTATTGTTCGCTTTAATGACTTTCTATTTTTTCCTGGTTTTGTCTTCTTTTATTATTTAAGGCCATGTGATGAGTGGGTCACGTGACCGGATTCCCACCTTACCGACACTTTTTTTATTTGTTAACTTATTTTCTCACGAATAGCCACATCGAGTTGAAAATTTGGGATAATAAATAAGAAGCACTAAGAAAGGTGGGTCTGGTCCTTTTTAATAATCATGAAAAAAGCAAAAAAAATTATTTACAGAAAAAACTTTTTTCATAATTATAAAAATTTAGGGCTAGACCCACCTTTTTTAGTGCTTCTTATTTATTATCCCAAATTTTTAACTCGATGTGGCTATTCCTGTGAAAATAAGTTTACAAATAAAAAAGTGTCGGTAAGGTAGGAATCCGGTCACGTGACCACTCGTCACATGGCCTTAAGCTATTTTATTTTTTCATATTTTTCGGAAGTGCATGTAACTGAACATTTTTTATTTAAAATTTAAAGTTTAGAAATTATAATTATAAATGAACCCTTAAAAAGTTGGGAATTTGAATTTTCTTTGAGAATGTTGTGATGTTCTTCTCAAAGAAATTTATTATTGCGGGTTAATTCAATCCTCCAGCGAGAAATTTTGATTTTCTTTCGTTTTTTTTTAAATTTCAGTCAAAGATCTTTTTTATTCTCAATGCCTTTTCTGAGATTATTTACGTTATATTTTCATGTACATTTTCAATTTAAAAAATTGTTTTTTTGAAGTTTTGAACACTTAAAGTAATGTGTTTTAAATTGGCATTGTCGTTTAATATAATTATTTTCTACTCAAATATATGTTGTTTTTCAAAGGAATTAAGACGACACGTGTCTTGCCAATTTGTCGAAAAAGTTTTTTGGCCAAGTTATAAGTATTTGAATTTTTAAAACTGAAAACGCAGATTATCAAAATATGGTCCACATTTTTGTTTAAAGTGTGATATTCTTTAATATAATATAGGTATTTGACTTTTTCTTTCTGATTCTAATACAATTTCATGTCCTATTTCCAAATTCTAAAACCAGTCATCCTATTCAAAATTCCGCCGTTTTTTCTCTCTTGATTTTTTTCTAGATTCGTCCTATTCTATTCTATTCTGCCCTGTGCCCACGCCTTGGTGAGAAGAGAGAATATTTTTTTGTCTGAAAAACGTAAATTCGCATTTTTTGCCAAAATGACACAAGATACGAAAAAAGTCAGAGAAATAAAATTGTGTCTCTGAGAAAGTTCTAGACAAATGTCTCTTGACACTTTTTTCTATTTCGCGTTATTTTCAAGAATTTTTCGAAAATATTTATAAAATCGTGGAGAAAAGAATAAATATTTAAGGATTTTATACGTATTTTCGCAAAAATCACGAAAAAACCCATTTTTTCATATCTTGTGTCATTTTGGCAAAAAATGTGAATTTTTGTTTTTCAAACAAAGAAAAAACGGGAGAATTTTGAATAAATTCACTTTGAATATTTTCAGAAAAACCGCTGCCATTTTGTCACTTTTGAACTTTTTTGAAAATTTTCTAACGGATTCCGAAAGAGAAATTCTATCAGAATCAGAAAGAAAAAGATAAATACCTATATTAGATTAAACAGTATCATACAATTAACAAAAGTGTGGACCATTTTTTGATAATCCGCGTTTTCAGTTTTAAAAATTCAACCACTGATAACTTTGTCGAAAAAAAGTTTTGGTTATTTACAATATTAGGGTATACTATTTGATAGTTTCGTATGATATTACATAATAGTGATCCCCTGTTTGAGTTTTGTCTTCTTTATTGATTTTTTCTTGTGTTTATTTTCTCAATGGCTTGAAAATGCATGTATTAAATTTTTATACCTACAGATTTTTAAACTGATTTTTAAGAAAAATAATGATTTTATCGTACTTAATTGTTTCAAATTTTTCTGAAAAAAACTTGATACAGTTTGTGCAAATTACAAAATACAATGAGTAAATTAAAAAAGTTACTTACTATAACAAAATTTGAAAAAAGCAAGAAAAAGTTATTATTATTCCATAAAAATGAGTTAAGGAATTTTCATTCAATTATTCATAAGACGGTAATATAAAAGGAGATAATTTTATATGCATACAAATTTAATACAAGTATTTTCAATAATATAAAAAATCAATAAAAAAGATATATCATATCCGATTTTTATTTATTTATTTTTTCACTCAAGTTGAATTAAATATTACTTTACTCGAATTCAACAGTGGACAAAAAGTGGAAACTTTTAGAAAAAATTACAACTTTCTAGCATTATTCTGAGAGCATAATGTTATAATTAATAATAAATGGTTTAAACAATTATTTCTGTTAAACTTAATTGATTATTGCTTCTCTATAACTGAAAAGTCGAAAGTAAGTTGAAAAATTCGGAAAAAATGCGACTTTCTATTCTAAGAGAAAATTGTTATAAACAATAATAAATTGTTCAAACAATTTATCTAAACATCTAATTACACTAATTTGCAAAATTTCATAAAATTCGTGTTTATTCGATTTTTATGGTATTTCTTTACGTATTTTGAAAAAGGAAAAAAAACATATTTCGCACGCGCAAAAAACGTAAAAAAACATTAGGTCATTTTCGCAAACATTCAATTTCAGCCTTATCAGAAACCTTGAGCATTTCCAGTTTGTTTAGTACAAGGTTTCAGAAACAGCCAAAATATGGGTTTTTCACTTTTTAAACCTGTTTTTCTGAAAAACACGAAAATGTAGAACATTTTAGCCTTCAGGTTCGTATTCGACGGAAACAAATACTGAAATGTGCCATCAATTGATGATAAACAAAATTATGTTGCCTAGTGTTATCAGTAGAAAGCAGTATTTTATGCATTAGAAACAATTTATATTTTAAAAACCGCAAAAAATCATAATTAACGCCAAAAACTCGCAAAAGCCAATTTTTCACTTATAGGTTTTTTTTGGGGGGCCCTATAAAACAAACTCACGGCGGTAATATTAAAAAAGTAATTATTCATTGGTTTTCTATAGCTAATTATGACTAATATTGGTGATTCTGAATAAAATGTACAAAAATGTCCTTTTTTTCTTATGGGAAATACGTATTAACCTTCGTGGGGCTTGCGGAACCTCTAAATATCATTTTTTTAAACGCATTTATATTTGTGTGGATTCGAACAAATTTGGGAGACGATATGCATGAAAATCCGAGAAAAAAATTTTGAAATTCTTTTTTGGACCACCCTACTAAAGATAAATTTCTGATAAAGTTGTACAAGTTTGAGAAAGAAATTATTTTATTTGTAATTATTGTGTATTTTGTGTTCAGATTTATAAAGTTGAGGTGAAAGAACCGCCGCAAGGCATGCAGCCTCCAACCCAGAATATCGTGAAGAAGCCTCAAAATCAACCCAGCAAACTAAGAAAATTCGTAGCTAAGAACAGTGCCGGTCTCAGAATAAGAGCCCAACCTTCCCTACAAAGTGAACAAATTGGTGTTGTGCCAGTTTTTAACACTATAGCTTTCATCGACGAGGTAATATATTCGTCAAGAATTGAAGATGAAACATAATAAAATTTGTGGGGTATCTTTTTGAATATTTCAACATTTTTTCTTTCGTTAGATTCATAATGATGATGGAGTTTGGGTGAGACTCGATGCGGAAACAATCAAAGATTACTGCAAGAGCAGTCATCTGGAAGCCTGGTGTCTCCAGTACAACCAGCAGTTGGGGAAGAAGCTCCTACATTCAGTCGAAGAGCAAAAATCTAGTCAGGATCATATAATCAAAGAGACGATCTTGAGGAAGCGACCCGAAATTGATGAGTACGTACTTTTCCCTCTTTTTATTTGTTATTTCCTTACATTAGAATACTTATCTTATTCTTCAGAACGTCTCGTCGTTTTAGCAAGAGGAAAACTGTGACCTTCAATGGTGGAAAAAACATGGTGGTAGTTACCTGCGGTGCTTCTGGTCATAATATTAGAAGCAGACCGAGCTTGAAAGCAGCGCCTGTCGGAATGTTAGCTCTTGGGAATATGGTCACTATACAAGAAGATGTGGGTATTTGCAGTATTGATACATGGTGGCCACTGACTGGGAAAATCAAGAATTAGCCTGGAGTTTTGAGTACCGAGAAAAAGCCGGGATTTTGTTTAACAACCTGAAATTAGCCTGGAGTTTTGAGCACCTGGAAAAATTCGGGATTTTTTTTTTTGAAAACTATGAACTAGCCTGGAATTTTAAGCACCGGAAAAAAACCTGGATTTTTTTGAAAACCGGGAATTAGCCTAGAATTTTGAGCACCGGGAAAAAGTCGGGAATTTTTTTGAAAGCCGGAAATTAGCCTGGAATTTCGAGCACCGGGAAAAAGTCGTGAATTTTTTTTTGTTAAAAACTATGAACTAGCTTGGAATTTGGATCACCGGGAAAATGCCTGGATTTTTGTTTGAAAACCGGAAATTAGCTTGGAGTTTTGAGCACCGGGAAAAAGCCGGGCATTTTTTTGAAACCCGGAAATTAGCCTGGAATTTCGAGCACCGGAAAAAAGTCGGACATTTTTTTTTGAAAACTATGAACTAGCCTGGAATTTTGAGAACCGAGAAAAAGCCTGGATTTTTGTTTGAAAACCGGGAATTAACCTGGAGTTTTGAGCACCGGGAAAAAGCTGGGAATTTTTGTTTGAAAGCCAGAAATTAGCCTGGAATTTCGAGCACCAGGAAAAAGTCGTGAATTTTTGTTTGTTAAAAACTATGAACTAGCTTGGAATTTGGATCACCGGGAAAAAGCCTGGATTTTTGTTTTAAAACCGGTTATTAGCCTGGAGTTTTGAGCACCGGGATAATCCAGGAATTTTTGTTTGAAACCCGGCAATTACCCTAGAATTTCGAGCACCGGGAAAAAGACGGGAATTTTTTTTTTTTGAAAACTATGAACTAGCCTGGAATTTTGAGCACCGGGAAAAGCCGGGAATTTTTTGAAAACCGGAAATTAGCCTTGAATTTTGAGTACTGGGAAAGAACCGGAATTATTTTTTGATAACCGTGAACTAGCCTGAACTTTTGAACACCGGGAAAAAGCCGAGAATTTAAAAAAAAAACTGGGAATTTTTCAGATTTGTTTTCACTTTTGCAATAAATATTTCAATAAATAATATTGAACATCCTCTCATATTAAGGATTTTAAAGTTAAGTTTTTATTAAAAAATTTATGTTCCTTTCATATTTGAGAACGCAAAGTTCCTTTTTAGAATATTTAACATAGTAATCACATAGGTATCCTAAATTTATATAATGAATTACTCATAATGGCATAATAAAGGGAAAATTGAGGGATACCTTTTGTGTTGAAAAGTCAATTATTTTCATTGAAAAGTTTACTATTATATTTTTGGTTCAGAATTCATCTCTTTTTTTTTTAAGCATTCTACTCTTGGGTTGAAAATTTTACTATTTTGTAGAAAATTCAATTATTTTCTCGAAAAGTCTTCTTCTTTGGTCGAAAATTGAAATGTTTTGTTGGACATTCGTATTTTCGGATAGAAAATTCATCCTTTTTGAAAATTCTACTATTTGATGGAAAATTTCATTATATTGTTGAAAATTCAACTACTTTGTGAAAAAGTCATATTTTTTGGTCGAAACGTCGACTGTTTTTTTTATAGTCTTTTTGAGTAGAAAATGCAACTGCTTTTGGTTAAAGTTTAATCTTTTTGTTTGGAAATTCGATTAAAGATTCATCTTCAAAGATGAAAATTTAACTATTTTCTTGAAAATTCGCTTATGTAGCTTGAAAATTCAACTATTTGGTTGCAATTTTATCTTTGTATGTTGAAAATTCATCTTTTTGGATAGGGAATTCAACTGTTTTTTTATAGTGTTCTTGGATATAAAATCCGTCTTTTTGGATTGAAAATGCATTCTTTTTTATTGTAAATTGATTTTTTTTTGTGAAAATTCAACTCTCGTCTACAAGATACGTCTTTTTAGCTTGAAAATTCAACTATTTGATTGAAAATTCTTCTTTTTGGATAGAAAATTGGTCCTTTTGGATTGAAAATTTATCGTTTAGTAGAAAAGTCATCTTTTTTGTCCGAAAATGCATCTTAAAGTTAATTTTTTTTTCAAATTGAAAAGTCTACTGTCATATTTTTTATCGAGAATTCTTCTCTTTTGGTTAGAAATTCTACTATTTGGTTGAAAATGTAATTATTTTGTTATCTTTTTTGTTGAAAGTTAATTTTTGTTGTTGTAAAAGTATACCATTTTATTTGGGGTTCAGAATTCAACACTTTTGGTTACAAATTCTACTCTTGGGTTTTTTTAGTCGTTTTGCCTAGATAATCCGTTTTTTAAATTGGAAATTCATCTTTTGGTAGAAAATTCATCTTATTTGGTTGAAAATTAATTTTTTAAATTGAAAAGTCTACTATAATATTTTTGGTTCAGAATTGATATTTTTTGGTTAAAAATTCTACTATTTGGTTAAAAGTTTAATTATTTTGTTCAACATCTGTCTACATGGATAGAAAATTCATCCTTTAGGATTGAAATTTCCTTTTTTTTCTGTTTTGAAAATTCAACTTTCCTCTAAAAGATTCATCGTTTTGCCTTGAAACTTCAACTATTTTGTTTGAATGCAACTTTTTGTTTGAAAATTCAACAATTCGGTTAAAAACTTATTTTTTGTGGTTGACAATTAAATTTTTTGCTAAAAATGATGTATTTTACCTTGGAATTCTACAATGTTTAATTCTTTTCAACATTTATATAATAAAGCAATTAGTATCAAATAATTAATTAATAATGTAAGCGCTTAAAATACAACCGGGAAACACGTAATTTTTGACCGGGAAATCGAGAAATAACATGGAATTTTTTTGGGAGTTTGAGTGGCCACCATGTAATATATGCTTCTCATTCGCAAGTTACATTTTTAATTGTTATACTATATTTTAATTTTCGTTTTATAGTTTGTGAATAGCGATGGAAGATGGGTTAGAATTGACGATGATTCAGTCAACAAGTATTGTTTCGACACTGAAAGCGAAGCTTGGTCCCTTGCAGTCAATAAAAGCGGTGTAACTTATATGAAGTCTGAACAAGATTTAGAAAACGATCCCGTGGAAAAGAAACCAACCATGCCAGACTCTTCCTTCTCACCTAAGAAGAAAGGTTTCGACTTCTCACATCCATCGGGTAGCCACGATGGGTTCAACTTTAACCCACAAAATTTCACTCCTAGCACTGGTGGTTCTGGAGATGGAGGAAATTTGAATCCTTTTGTTTTTGGCACCTACAATCAACACGATTCTCCAGGCAAATATCCCAGACTTTTTTGAAATGTGCTATTGGTCCGGATTCTTGTGAAGCAAAACTCTTTTTAATAATTTGATCTATTATTTCAGGAAGTGATAGATGTACACCAGATAAGAATGATGGATCGCCAAAATTCGTGAAGAGTTATTCTAAGGAGAGGGCCATCAAGGAGAAAGAGAGTGGAGGAGGAAAATTCAGCGCCTTACAAAAGTGGTTAAGGGGTGACGATAAACCTCATGGAGAAAAAAAAGGTTCGCCGGGCAGGTTAGTTGCAAATTTTTAAAATATCGAGGGGTTGATCAGTTTTTAAATCTGGTGTACAAGCCTTTGAAAAATCTTTGATATTTTTGGGAAATCTTTGTGAAATCATTGAAATATTTTAAATCTTTTAAATCTTCTGAAATCTTTGTGAAATTCTTAAAATCTTTTAAAATCTTGCGAAATTATTGTGAAGTATTTTCAAAACTTTTGGAAACTGAAATCTTTGTAAAATTATTTAAATCTTAGTGAAATCTATCAAATATTTCTAAAATCTTTGAAATCGCTTGAAATCTCTTAAAATCTTTGAAATGTTTCGAAATCATGAGAAATATTTATGATATATTTTAAAATTTATAACAGGGTTACTACAAAATCCCAATTTCGAAATTCCCCGAATTTCCCTGACGTTTCCCTGACCAATTTTTCTTTTTTCCTCATCGTTATAAATTTTTCTGTGAGATATAAAAATAACCTTACACCTAGGAGATCAATAATGTAAAAGCAAAACAAATTTTTGTTTCTAAATTTATTTTAAAGTCTTTCAGTAACAGCAGTAATATAGCTTTTTTTAAGGAAATTAAGAGATCTTCCGTAAGAAGTTTTGTTACTACAAATGAATTTGTAACCAAATAGTTGATTTTTCAACCAAAGAAGGCGAATTTTTGACAAATTACATGACTTTTCAACTAAAAAAGATCATTTTAAAGTTTAAAACATTTTCTTGAAACAAAAAAAAAACGAATTTATAACCAAATAGTTACATTTTCAAGCAAGAATAATATATGAATTTTGAAACGAATAATTGGGTTTTAAACTCAAAAGGTAAATTTTAAACCAAAAATGGAATAATTAAGTTTTCAGTCACAAAGTTAAATTTTCTATCGAAGAGATGATTCTTTAAAAAAAAGACTTCTCAATAAAAAATGTAATATTTGATATTTTCTAAGAAAAATATTTTAATTTTCAATCAGAAAATTAGAATTTTCGACAAATTAGTTGAATCCTAAACCAAAACAGATTAATTTTCAAACCAAAAAGAGGAATTTTCAACAAAAAGTTGATTTTTCAGCGAAGAAAGATTTTTCTGTCAAAAAGTTAATTTAAAACAAAATTGTTCGATTTTTTAGCAAAAAAAAAAAGAATTATCTACAAAAAAGTTGAATTTTCAACCTTAAACTATGAATTATCTACCAAAATAATTAAATTTTCAACACAAAAAAGACGAGTTTTCAGCCAAATTAATGATTTTTTAAATACAAAAGGTATTTTTTCAAGCAAAAATGGAAAAATAAAATTAATTTTCAACCAAAAAAAAAGGAATTTTCAATAAAATAGTTACATTTTCAACTAAAGAAATGAATTTTTAACCAAAAAAAGAGATATTTTTCACCAAGAAGATTAATAATCTACCACAAAAGACGAATTTTCAAAAAATACATGAATTTTTAACCAAATAGTTCATTTTTCAACAAAAGATCACTCTTCAACCAAACATGGAATAGTTCAATTTTAAGTTCAAAAAATTAATTTTCATCTAAAAAAAGGCTTTTCCAACAGGATAATTAAATGCTGAACCAAAAAAAAAAAAGGTTTTTGAACTAAAATAATAAATCTTTTACCAAAAAAATGAACTTTTAACAAAGTAGTTCCACATTCCAATAAGTAGTTCAATTTTTAACCAAAAAAGACGAATTTTCAACGCAAAATAGTTGAATCCCCAATTAAAACAGTTTTATTTTCAACCAAACAGTTGCATTTTTAGTAAAAAAAGATGAAATTTTCTACGATAACAGATGAATTGTGAAATATATCAAGATTTTTCCGTTAAGATAAAAAAATCCAAAATGTCGAATTTTTATGCTAAAAAGGCCAATTTAAAAAATAGCAGTTGAACTTTGAAACCAAAAATAAGAATTTTCAACAAAAAAGTTAATTTTCAACCCAAAAAGGCAAATTTTCAACAAAACTATTGAGTTTTTAACGAAAAAGAATGACTTTTTAACGAAATTGTTGAATTTTCAACAAAATAATTAAGTTTTTAACCAAATAATACAATTTTTAGCGAAAAGGTGAATTTTCAAAAAAAAAAATGATAAAATTATATGTTTGTAAAACTTAGGTGTTATTAACAGTTAACACATTTTCTTTTCAAAATCGAATTTCATTAAGGTTTCACGCTTATTTCATTAACGTAAATTATATACGCGTTCCATCTCGTAAGTTTATAAAGTCTTTTAAAGAATTTGTAGGGGTTTTGGGGGGATTTAAAATTTCTGAAAAAGGCCTTACGTATTTTCTGGATGACCCCTAAACTTCAACTTAAATTTATCGAAAATTCCCTGACTCTTCCAGGTTTTCCATGACATTCCCTGACTTTCCCTGACAAATTAAAAAATTCCCTGACTTTCCAGAATTCTTTGACCTGTAGCAACCCTGTTTAAATACTTTTTAAATCTTTTGGCATCTTTGAAATCTTTGTGAAATCATTGAAATCTTTGTGATATCTTTCACGGCGTGCCTGAACGGGAGTTAAATAAAATTTTCATGAGCGTCTCAGATCTTTGCAGGATCTTTGAGTAGAACATAAATAGGAATATTTTGAACAAAAATGGAAATATTTCGTCAAGCTCTGTCAAAATAAAACTGGTTTAAAGGTTTTTTATACCTTTTTTCACTAATTTCGTAACTAAAGCGGCTTTCAAATACTTTTTTCAAAGTTACGTATTAGCGAATCTGTACATTAATTTTTTGGGTCAAAGCAATTGATTTAAACAAAATTTTCCCGCTTATCCGGTGTCGCTATTTTATTTTCTGACAGCTACATAATTTTTTTAAGGTCAAAAAATGGTCTGTTTTTACGCTATTTTCAGAAAATTCTTACAATTTTTCAAAACGACCTAACGAAACCAGAAAAGCGGGAAAATTTGGTTTTAATCAAGTACTTTTAGGGGAAAAACACGTCCATTGACTGCACATTTATTTCTGATTCAAATTTAATTGATACAGTCGCTATACGCAAAACGAAAATGTCATTTTTACCTTCTTTTCGGACTCTTTTTGAACGACTGCAGCTTAATTTTCGTTTTTTTTTTCGGTTAATTTTCATAAATTGAAAGTTTCTCCAGCATCGCTTTTCGTAAATTTTAATTTTGATTGAATTTTATTTCATCATTATAAATTAGCCTTTATATTGCAGTGAAAAATAAGAATAAATCGAATAAATCTGTGAACTTATGGATTTATTTAAATAAGCTTCATATCATCATAACATTTTGTACAATAATTTGAAAAAATTCTTGAGCACTGAAACTTAATTGTAGTTTTTTTAATGTATTTGTATATTTTCAACAAGAAAAAACTTAGATATGAGAAGAGTTGTATTCATAAACTGCCCGCAATAATTGTTCATTATAATTAGAATTCGCTCTTCCAACTTCATACTTCTCCCACGTAATTTTAAAATCATGATGAACGGATTGCATTGCTTGTTCATTATAGAATCCCAAACCACGCTGATGAAATATTATCTTGAGACAAATTGTGGATAAAAATAATTTAAGAACGTAAACAGACAAGCACATCATTGGTTTTTGATCATTTATGTTTAACCTTTTTTTTTTTACTAAGAGAGATGATTTCCATTATAACTAAATGCGAGAATTTTCAGTGTTTCCAAGTCGAAAAATTCTTATGAAAAAGAGTACGAACAAACAAAAAGTTTACGAAAATTAAGCTGCAGCCGTTCAAAATGAGTCCGAAAAGAAGGTAAAAACGACATTTTCGTATAGCGACTATATGAATTAAATTTGAATTGGAAATAAATGTGCAGTCAATCGACGTGTTTTTTTCGCTAAAAGTACTTGATTCAAACAAAATCCCGCTTATCTGGTTTCGTTAGCTCGTTTTAAAAAATTGTAAGAGTTTTTTGAAAATTTCGTAAAACCAGACCATTTTTTGACCTTAAAAAAAATGATTTAGCTGTCTAAAAATAAAATAGCGACACCGGCTAAGCGGGAAAATTTTGTTCGAATCAAGTGCTTTGACCCAAAAAATTAATGTAGAGATTCGCTAATACGTAACTTTAAAAAAAGTATTTGAAGGCCGCTTTAGTTACAAGATTAGTAAAAAAGGTATAAAAAGACCTTTAAACCAGTTTTATTTTGACAGAGCTCGACGAAATATTTCCATTTTTGTCCAAAACATCCCTATTTATGTTCTACTCAAAGATCCTGCAAAGATCTGAAATGTTCATGAAAATTTTATTTAACTCCCATTCAGGCACGCCGTGGCTTTAGAATCTTAATGAAATCTTTTTAAATCTATGAGATTTGTTGTACACTAAAAAGTCGAATGGTCAACCCCTGGAAAAATACTGTTAATAATATCAGAAACAAGAGCTTGATTACTATAAATCTTTGTTGTCTATATTTAGGGATTTTTCCGAGTTTGTTGGGGTTTCGGTAAAAGAATTGGTGAAAGCTATGGGCGAGAGTCGTGCAAATGGAAACGGTGCGACGCCACCAGAAACACCGAGAAGACTCTCGAGGAGTTCTTCTCCTAAAAATCCTCAAGGTGGATCTCCGAGGTTTCAGAGTCGATCTTCGAGTCCCGTTCCTATTCCTGGTACGTATTCGACTAACTTTTAGTCATTAATTTTCAATATTTAAATTTGTGACTCATCTCTTTTTGCCGCGTTTTCCCAAGTTCATGCTTTATCATCAACATGCAACGCAATTCTGGGAAGTGAAAATGGGTTATAGACTTATTGTTAGATTCTCTGAGGTCTAAGGGAATTATAAATGTTAATGAAAGATCGAATAGATAAGATAAGTGCAAGAAAAAGGGAGCCGGAAGTTAATAAAATAGTGGTGTTGGTCTTAGTTGGGTCCAGTCGGCCTCCAGTTGGTTCTGGTAATTGCCTCTTCCCGCCTGCTGCTAATGTCCCAGGTACTCATTGCTTCTCTACTGAACGTATTTCTACAAATCTACACTATTTAAAACGACACGTATAAACTAAAAACGTACGGAATTGCTTTTTGAAAGTATGCACCGTATGCACTGTAGAGGTTGACAAACTTAAATTTTAAAAGCATACTGCGTGTGAATATATTTCGGTCGTTCTTTCTACGATTTGTGAAGTTGCACTGCATGAAAGAAAGTAACGCGAAAGAGACGTACGTTATTGATGATCCCGATGCATTTTGCTTTCAACCATGTTGCTTGCGACACGGCATGTTCAATCGCAATAACACTAATCATTCATTTTATTCAAACGAGTCCGTATCCAATTTCAATTTTTTTTATTTTCCAGAAATCCAGTATTTAGCATGCTAACATTCAAAAGTAACACTTAGAAGATCTGACTGCTGTATTTGCACCAGAAACCAAAAAGGCCATGGTCTAGGACTCTAGGGCGGCCAATGTTTAGGGGCGGCATTTCATTATTACAGAGCACGTCTTTTTTTACTTGTATTGTTTTTTTTTTGCTTTTTCACTCTGCAATCGAAAAAAAACTGGTAATGAAAATCAGGATGATCATCAACCCGGGAGAAAGCTGGGACGAAGTTGAATCGGGAGAAAACCGTGACAAAGCCGGGACCGAAGTATTATACGGGAAGATTTTCCGCATTTTATAATTTGTGCGTTTTGTAGCTTGTAAGTTGTTGTTAAATAAACTTTTTCCGATAATTGCAGGTTACTTTCAACAATATATGTGGGCATCCACATGAAAAGGGTCCTTATGGCGGGTTCTAGTTTAGGGCCCGTACTTGAATTACGTAACAGCTTAGGAGAGAGGGGGGTCGAGTGATTTTGTTACGAATTGTTACGAAAGGGTTGGGGGTTCCTTCATTCTTGTACGTAATTTTTGGAAATTCGCAAATTATACAAATAAATCGCAGTAGTTGTACAGAAATTTAATACAAATTTAACTTTACGCGCCAAAGAAACCTGGTGAGTGAAAAACGAACCTAGCCAACACAAATTTTTTTTTAAGTCAGGGAATTTTATTTGTCGGGGAAAATTGAGGGTTTTAACAATAAAAATCTTGTAAAAGTCAAAGAAATTCTATAACTTTAAATAACTTTCAAGAAGAATAAATTTGAAAATTTTCAATTTTGAATTGAAATCGTTTTATTCCGCTTATAAAAGATTGTATAGGTTAATAACGTTACAAGTTTAAAATTCCGATATTTGAATATTAATGGGCAGGGAAAAAGTAGGGAATTTTTAAAATGAAGTTTTGCGGCAACCGTGATATAATAGTCTTGTTAGTAATTTATTTGCCTTGAATTTATATTTATATTTTTTTTTTGCAGTTGCTTCCTCCTGAAGATTATCTTTTTAGTTATAATATTTATGATTTGTTTGAAAATGTAATAACTTTGTTAAAAAATCATCCTCATGGGTTTAAAATTCAACTACTTTTGTAGAAAATTTACTTTTTGTTTAAAATTCATATTTTGGTGTTGATAAGTCAACCGAAATCTTTATTAGTTGAAAATACAACTGTTTTTTGAAAAATTGTCTTTTTAATTTAAAAATTCATCTTTTTTGGAAGAAATTGCATCTTTATTGGATAAAAATGAAACTGTTTGGTTGAAAATTCAACAATTTTGTTAAAAAGTAATCCTTT